>VKOC01024998.1:0-14660 GCA_009364415.1 Spea multiplicata
CTGCTGAGGCCTGGCACATGAAGTCATATTCCGGCGCTCAGCAAGAAATGGTGGCACTGCGATCGAGCTAGAGGGCTCGCGGAAGAGAGTGAAGGGCGGGGAGCGGTTACTGAAACCTATTCATGAGCGATCGCTTGGCACCCCTCTCTCTCCCTGCGTAAAAAAAAAGAAAAGAAGAAAAAAGGAGGGTGTTTCAGTGGAGGCTGCCTGGGACCCAGGACTTAATGTCCCATTGCGGGACTGTCCTCAGCAATCCGGGACATGTGGTCACCCTAATGTAAAGTCAATTCTGTACCGTGCCACCTGCTGGTTGATGATCACTATTGCAGTGCATCCTTAAATGCATTTAAGCACTCATTTGGTGTTCCAAAACTTTCTGTATCCTACTATCTACAATGAACCGGATAAATCAGTTCAGTAGACTGAATGACTTATTTGTAACAGTTTCGTCTGTGAATCATTACTACAGACTAGTAGTTCGGACCTGGTCTTGGAAGGGTATGACGGGACAAACTGTACCCCGACTGGGTACATCCGTCAGATCGTGCTTCCTGAGATCAGAGACTATGCGATTAACCCTTTCAGCGCAGGACGAGTTCAGCGCTGACAAGATGAAGGGGGACCACAATCCAATGGAGCTGACGCTATGGCTAGCCGAAGCTGAGCTACACGGTGTTACTATTGTCCTAAAAAGGACAATACGTTATCATAGCAGTACACCTCAAACATCAGACAGCACCAATGTTGAGGTGACAACATGAACTGTTTATTGAGAAAACACACAGCCTTTTAGGCTCGATCAGATAAAGAGCATTATCACATTAACCAATACCCTGTCCAAACAACCCAGCGCCTTCATACACTACGGGGTCCGAGGATGTTATGTTCCAAAAAGCGATGTGATGCAATCTAGGGACCCTGAGCAACTGTGTCAGAAACTCCCCTGGGAAAAGTCTGTGTGGCAGCCGGGCCATAGTTCCATAGCCGTGGCTGGCGATAAAACCAGGATTCACAAGTGAGCTCCCCCTCCGTAACCACCTCTGAGTGTTGCCCAGAATCCCTTTGTCATGAAACTAGTGCTGCAAGAGACTGTTTACACTGTTGATCCCGTTTATTCATTACTCCTAGGAGTATGATCACACCCTGATGTTACCAACCAGCTGCAAATTCATGGAACTATACGGCGGCTAGGAACCAGGCAATACCTGCCAACAATTAAGAGTGTGTTGCTACGGACAATCATTGTCCTGCCTTGTCGCTCGTTTGGGATTATACTGTACTCATGGTGAGCACTAGTTTCGTGACAAAGGAATTCTGGTTTTGGCGAGGTAGGTATAAGGAATCCCTTGCGACTGCTTCTTCCCCCTGGTACAAAGTGCCACATTTCCCTAATTACTAGAGACTCAACAAAGACTGTGGAGCTCGGACATAGATTTGAGGTACCTGCATTTTGGGAGGGGGTTTTATGTGTGGTGTGACTATTTTATGTAAATTAACCTTGTGTACTGTTTAAATACTGGTGTGTTTTCAATAAAAGTCAGTCCTGATTTCACTGTCTCTGTAGAAGGAAGGACGTGAAAGAGTGAAACCCAATATCAAAAAAGTAACAAAACCAAAATACTTTCCTTTCTTGCGGATGGGTCTATAGCAGCAGCCCTACAAAACACTCTCCACGGAATGTTGAAAAAGGAAATGTAAAATTGACTTCTGTCTAGGGGCGCTTAAAACCGCGATCTCGAATGGTTCATATACCGATGTGGGAAAGGAAGAAGAAACAAAAAAAATATATGGTGTGATAAAGTAAAAACAATTTAACTCCGGCACTGAATTTCAATGAATGCACTCACAATGTAGATAAACTTTAAGCGCGTATATCACAACCTCTCCTCTGTGTGTGTATGGAATCCTTGGCTCCACGTGTATGCAAGAGAAGAAAATCTAATAGGGTGATATCATTACCATCGATATGTGTGCTGTGTGGTAGTGCACTCACATTTAGTCGAGGGATATCAAGCTCATCTGATTTGTCGTCCTGCAGTGGAGTCGATCCTTTGGTGAGGTTCCTAGGAGGTTGTGCTGGTTTCCACCAAACGAAGTTTTCTTCAATACTCCGGTATATGTGTGAATAAAGTGCAAGTGCTTATAATTGATTGTGGGTGTTCATAAGATATGTGTTGCAGATGGATCCAAAAAGCGGGATAAAATGAATAAATAAATAATTTAATATGGGACTAAGCCCTTACCGCACACTTGTCAGTAACTACACCATATAGGTGTTTACAAAGGTGTGCTAAAAAAGTACTTGAACAATGGTTAAATAAAATAAATAAAAATATGTTTAAAAAAAGTAAAAGAAGCAAATCAAGTCCAAATGAATAATCCTCAACGCGTTTCGCCGTTTGGAGGCTTCCTCAGGAGGTATATTAAATTATTTATTTATTCATTTTATCCCGCTTTTTGGATCTATCTGCAACACATATCTTATGAACACCCACAATCAATTATAAGCACTTGCACTTTATTCACACATATACCGGAGTATTGAAGAAAACTTCGTTTGGTGGAAACCAGCACAACCTCCTAGGAACCTTACCAAAGGATCGACTCCACTGCAGGACGACAAATCAGATGAGCTTGATATCCCTCGACTAAATGTGAGTGCACTACCACACAGCACACACATCGATGGTAATGGTATCACCCTATTAGATTTTCTTCTCTTGCATACACGTGGAGCCAAGGATTCCATACACACACAGAGGAGTGGTTGTGATATACGCGCTTAAAGTTTATCTACATTGTGAGTGCATTCATTGAAATTCAGTGCCGGAGTTAAATTGTTTTTACTTTATCACACTCTGTAGAAGGAAGCACAGCTTGGCGGGAGTACCCAGTCGGGGTACAGGGCGTTCCATCACAACAAGATTTAACTGCTCTTTGACCCCACTTTATCTTACATGACACTGGCCAAAAAAACAATAACTATGGTAAGATGGCTCAGTTTTTACATTTTTGCTCAATATAACTTGGGTCTATATAATCTTAAGGAAGACAATCGCACTCCCCCGCCATCTAGGGATAATATTAACTTTAACCTCGCTTCATTTAAGTTACCAACTTTTACGGAAGAAATGTATAAGACTAAGGAAGCTCCTATTATCCAGCAAGAAATTAAGTTTCTCCTTAAAAAAAATTCAGCTCCGGGACCCGACGGTCTGATGAGCTTATACTACCAATCTTTTTACTTTATTCTAGGTCCCCGCTTACACACACTTTATAATGCTTTTGTAGGGTATTATCCCAGAAGAGAACTTAAGGGCCCATGTAGTCACCATACCCAAGCCAGGTAAAACCCCAGACAGATGTCCCAACAAGTCCAATTTCTTTATTGAACTGTGACAGTTCCATTTATTAATGTCATTTTGGAATCCATACACTCCAAAATAGCTTGTGTGTTTCTTTTGATGCACAAAAAACCTTTGATAGGCTTCCTTGGTCTTGCCTGTCGATAGCGCTATTCCAATTCAACTTCCCATCAGCCTCTATAAAAGTGCTTTTGGGCCTATACAGTTCTTCCTCCATGTGTTTATCCCTACAGGGATTTTTTTTTACTCTGTTCTGCATTACAAACGGGACGTGACAGGGGTGCCCCGCTTCCCCTTTTTATACAAACTGGCCCTAGAACCTCTGGCAATCCGGATTTGTTCCACCCAGGAGTTCTCATGGTTCCTCTGGGCAATGTCCACACAACCACTTTAGGACTTTTTTGTAGATTACATATCGACCTCTTTAACATATCCTGAGGCTTCCCTTCCAGCCCCGAGTGCTTTTTCTAATTAGGCCCTAGAGTCCTACCCCAAGATTAATGTGGCTATGTGTATTGGAGTGCACTGAGCTCTTAGACACAATTTGACACAGTTGTACAAATTTAGTTGGAGACAAGATTACCTGACTTACTTGGGACACCAAACACCGCCACAGCCTGTTAAGTAAGGGATGATGGTGGAAATACAAACTGTTTGCCGAAGATGTTATATATATTATGCAAACAGTTACCCCGGCAGTCACCTTAATAATGATATAAATCCTGATGAAATCCAAATGAATTTTTATTAAGTTTGAACAATTACATTTTCTCAGTATTTAGTGACATGTTGTTAGACCCATATAAAAATGCATTTATGCGTCACAAAATGTGTCTTTGTTAGCATAATATTGACAGATTATTTTTAGTTACACACAGGGGTGTCTATATCAACAGAGGTTTCTATGGAAATGACAACAAACACATAGCACATTAAAAATGCCTAATAAAACTGCATTAGTCCAAACGGAAAGACGTTTTTTCGTCAGATATTCAACATGCGCTATAGGTATTTACGGAAATATCCGGTGAGTGGTGGCAATGAAAAACTCCAACGCTAACACCCTGCTTCTTCCGTAGTACGCGCGACTAGGCCTTCGCTCTCCAGCTCCCAGTTAGGTCTGCTCGGGGAGCGGCCGCAAGTGATTGGTAAATGGGCGTGGTCTCCAAAACCGGCAGCTGTTCTTGTTCATTCAGCCTTGCTGGGTATAGAAGCAGAGTGGGTGTTTTGTGTGCCGGTAAGGAGACTTCCAGCTTACAGCCATGTGCGCGACAAATAACCTTATATGTCTTTAATAAAGCAGCAATCTATCTGTATGAGAGCAAATACAATGTCTTGTAGCGAGGACACTTGACCCGTTAAGGGTAATTCGTTAGACTTTACAGTTTGTGTATTGGTGTAAACAGAGATGTGTTTTTATTTTTTGTTTTCCAAAGTAATTACATAGAGAGAAAGACTGAGGGGATCTGTATAGATATATACAGGTGTATTTTTGGAACAAGCTTAATTCATTTTGAGTGATGCTTCATCATAAAGGATCAACAAAAGAAGCCAACAGTAAAATGTTAAGATATTATGACATGTTCCCCAAGCTTTGACTTCAGATTGGTTGATTGAAGACAGGCAGTGACCAGGTTTTAAAGCTTTGGCAAATATTTTTTCTTGAAAGGGGACAATTCCATTTTTTTGAATTATTAAAATGATTTGACAAAATCAACTACAATATTGAAATAGTAACCGTGTGTGTGATATATAGTATAGTATATGATGTATAGATATTGACTATATATAGATAATGTGTGTTTATATGTCTCCTTGAACTTTTAAAAGGGTCATGGTTATTGTGTAGGAAGCTACAGAAATAATGATACTGTGCAGGTAGGAGCTGACTTCTCTGTTTATGGCAGACAATGTGTATGCAGGTGTGTGTAAATGGTGCAAAAATTGCCCTTAGGACCCCATCTTTACCATGCTACACATGTGCCATAGTGCCACTTTTGCCTTAAACAACTTTTGACTGCTATGTTTGCCCCAAACAGCTTGAGTGCCTTTGCCCCCCAGCAGCTTATCACTGCCATCCTAAGCCCCCCAAAAACTTGTCTTGCCTTCTTTGCCCCTGGCATCAGTGAGGCAGAATTTGAGTAAGTTTATAGATCCCACCCCAGCCCTAGATCATGGTGTGAATCTTATATAGACCCCCATCTACTCACAACAATCCTGAAATACTGACTTTTCATGAAGCAACTGGAGTGACAGTTAATAGTAACAGTATCAGTGTTGTACTCTGTGTTTCTCAGGGGTGTGATTTCTGGAAATATATGGTTTCTGATGTTAGTGTGGTGCTTGGCACCCAAAAACATTAGGAGCGCATTTGGTAAAAATCTGAGAATTTCCGAAGTTAACAAACTTTGCAGTCTGTTGCTTTGGGAGCCTTTTTTGGGTGGGGATATGATACTATACCACACGTGTGGTATCTATATATTCATAGACATATGAGATTAATATAGAACAATTATATATTGTATTATTATTACTATTACTTGAAAGGTATGTTGCTGTAAATTGGGATATAGTAGTAATTGTTTCAGGACTGTGAAGTGGAGCATTTATGAAATAATACATTTGTTTTATTAACCCCTTCAGTCCCCTATGGATGTACCAGTACATCCATAAAAAGCATCTCAAGAAACCCTTATGGGCTTACCGGTACGTCCCAACCTTCTTGCAGGGACACATCCCTGCCGCTACACGGGAGATCAGCGGTCGGCACAAGCAAGAAAAAAAAAGTGTTTAGTAATTTATTTTTTTTTTACAATAAAAAAAAAATCACTAAAATAAATGCAATAAATAATAAACAATAAAGTGAGCTAAGTGATGTCATTGTGACACCACTGGCATTAATAGCATGTTCACATTGATTTTTAAAAAATAAAAGAAAACTATAAAAAAAAAGATGATAAAAGAAAAAGCCCTTACATCCCATTGCTCTAACACAACATCTAAAAGGTATAACCCTCCTGCCCCCTTTTACAACCCACAAACTCGTATAAAAATGCTACCCTATAGGGTACTACCGTATTTGCTCGATTTTAAGATAATTGGGGTCGTCTTATAATCAGACCTCAAATAGGTCTGACTATGAGATGACTAAGATCCAGATCCCCTGCAGCTACAGGGGACCTGGATCCTCCTGTCTCCCCCCCCGCCCCACTTACCGTGAGTCCCCGGTGTGTAGCCGGGGCAGCGAGTAGATGTCTACGCGATTCGCGTTGACAACTTACGCTGTAGCCGGAAGGAGGTGTGGCTGCGTCCATCACGCAGACCTTCCCCGGCTGTCAGAGATCAGAGTTCCCGGCACCGGTGCGGGGAACTCGGTAAGTTTGGGTGGGGCGGGGGAGTGTTAAATTGGGGGCATAAGGCATTTCTGGAGGCAGAGTGCTCTATGAAATGCCTTTTAACCCCCTTAATGCCACTTTGCCTCCAGAAATGCCTTTTTAACTCTCTATACGCCACTCTGCATCTTGAAATGCCTTACACCTCCCTATATGCCACTCTGCCCCCATAATATGCTTTTTAACCCCGTTAATGCCAGAGTGGCACATAGGGGGTCAAAAGGCATATCATGGGGCACAGTGGCATATAGGGTTAAAAGGCATATCATGGGGCACAGTGGCATTTAGAGGGTTAAAAGGCATATCATGGGGCACAGTGGAATATAGGGGGTATAAGGCATTTCTGGGGCAGGTTGGAAAATAGAAGGAAATAAAACCAAAATATTTTTCTCAATCATAGCTTTTATTAAAAAATAGTTTACATGAATTAACATTTATGGTAAAACTGTGGTTCGGCATGGGTTCGTCTTATATTCAGGCTTTTTCTTTGTTTTCGTGTAAAATGTAATATTCAGATTTGGGGGTCGTCGACAGAATAGGTATATTTAGCAAAATTTAACTAATAAGAATATAAGCATTACCATATAATGTTATGATTATGCCCAACTTAAATATATACTTTCCTGATATACTTACAATATGTAACCAATATACAATATTGTATTTCCAATCTAATATTCCTAATATATTACTAATATTTTAACTAATAAAATATAATTATTTACCAATATAACCTATTTGCTCGATTATAAGACGAGGTTTTTTTCCAGAATAAATGCTCTGCAAAATACCCCTCGTATAATAGAGGTCTGACTATGAGACTAAGAGCCAGATCCCCAGCAGCGCTGCAGAGGACCTGGATCCTCCTGTCTTATGCACCCCATTTAACAACCCCCAAAACTTACCGCTGCTTCTGACTCCCTGGTGTGTAGTCAGGGCAGCGGGTAGACGTCTACGCGATTCGCGTAGGCAACTTGCGCTACAGCCAGAAGGAGGTGCCATTAGCAGTGGAGGTTGTATGCGTCCATCGCGCAGACCTTCCACGACTGTCAGACAGCAGAGTTCCCCGCAGCGGTGCAGGGAATTCTCTCTGACAGCCGGAGGGTGTATGCGCAATGGACGCAGACAACCCCCGCTGATAACGGAACCTCCGTTCGGCTGCAGCGGAAGTTGCCTACGCGAATCGCGTAGACGTCTACCCGCTGCCCCGACTACACACTAGGCAGTCAGAAGCGCTGGTAACCTGTGGCACAAAACATGCAAAACCTACACAGAATTTGTAGTTGAGGCTTTACTTATTTTACTAAATGTGGACGTGCCATGCGGGTCATCAGTTTGAGGCCCCTGAACACTAGGAGCCCCGCTGCCACTGGAGGGAAGAGCAGGGTTTTTTGGGTTTTAGGCCAGCCCATTCTTTCTCCTACTATCTCTCTTTAGCAGCTTTCCAATTGTAAATATTAAAATTGGTACAGTTGGTGAAGACCTGGCTTTATATACTATAACTATGACATCACACCAGCCAGGTGACATTTTTAAAGAGAAGGAAATGTTTCATATACAAGAAATAATAAAAATGCCACATCAGAGGAGGTCATAGTCAAAAGTGTTATAATTCCTAAAGCTCTTTGGTAAAGGACTTGTTTTATGGGGAAGCTTCCACCACTCGGAACTGGCCTTCATTAACAGGGCAGTTATGTAAAACATATATTGGATACTCTTCAACTAAACACTACACACAAGGCATGATGAGGCAGATCAGGCCCCAGCAGTCCCTTCAGCTATCTTGAGAACAACTGCAGACTCACAGAATAGCCTATTTGGATTTCTACCTTTTCTATCCCTAAATTGTAGGGTGGAACGGTGGTGGATCATCCATTATGGAATGAGAAGATCTCCCCTGACCAGCCCAGTGGATTCTTCATCCCTTATGTGATGTTCTAATACTTGTGCCATGATACAGCGTCATATACCGGAGCTCTGTGGGAACCGACCGAGACATGTTCCGGTAGGCAAAGTGTTTTTTTTATTATTTAATGTAGTACAACACACTACTTACTCATTAAATAGCAGCAGCTCACAGAGTGCTCCTTGTGAGTTTTACTGTATGGCATTAGATTGTCCATGTGCTAATATATGGTGTTAGCCATACAGTCATACATAGTAACACACACACACACTTACGCTTGCACAGCTCCCCCAATCTCATATGACCTTGTGTAGAGCACTGTCTTCACTGCAGCTCTAAAGTTCTATGTGAGCTGCTGTGCTGTTGTCACCCATCTTATAAACGGACACTATATCTTGGAGCAAATATTATATCATACAAAGGATGAAGAATCCACTTGGCTGCTCTAGAGATACTCTTCAAGACTTTCTAGGTGATTTGAGAACCCATTCATAGATTAGTGGAGGTCATTTGAAGAACAAATTATTATTAAAACATATATTTGTAAACAGAGTGAATGTTGTGAGAACTCCCAATCTTACTATCATTAATGTAGAATGTTAGAAATAACAGGAGATGAGGGAAAGGACAGAGGGACTTGGGTCCACAACTGGACGTGTTTAGTATTGTCTACATTTAACCAACTATGTTTCAAAGCTGGAGCTTCTATAGCAAAAAGTTTTAGTACATTTCGTAACACCTCTGTCTGTAACCTCATATATTTCTGATTTTTATATTTGAGATATGCAAAATCTTTACCATTCAGATTTCCCATTTGAATGACATGTATATGAAACGTCATTACAAATATGTGATATGTCACCTGGCTGCTTTTGAACCCTTCATTGAGATGCCATAGTTCTAAGGCCAGGTCTTCATTAACTTGACATTTTCATTTGGACATTGGCAAAGTAGGCAAATGGGAGAAAGAACGGGCTGGTCTAAAACCCAAAAGACCCTTTTTTCCAGGAGTCATAGCTTATAGAAGAAGACACAGAATAGTTATTATCAATAAAACATTTTTTAAAAAAACAAATCTTGTCTGTATTTCATTACAAGGATATTTTTGGTCTTTACAAAGCAATTGTTACACGTGACAGGATTAATCCCATTAACTCATTCAGCGTCAAACCTTCCTGACAGCAGCTGCGGGGGTCCTAGCGTTCCTGGGCCTCAAACTGATGGCTGATAGAGAACGTCCACGTCCAGTAATCGGTTTGAAGGCCTTCCTCCTGTCTTCTACATAAACTGCCTGAAGTGACAGGGGAGCCCATATCTAACAAAACAAATTCACCTTAAGAGGCTGTCTTTTCTTTTATACCTTCAAGATTGAATTACTTATTACACTACTTATGCTGTTTATTTTCTGTTTTTTTCCCCCATATGTTTGGATCCTTTAACCCCTTAACAACAATGGCTCTTTTAACATTTTTCAGTGTTGCTGTTTAGTTGTGATTTTCTTCTTTCTCATTTCGTGCTCCCACACATTATATTTTGTCTTTTTCAGGACTAACAGGGATTTCTTTAGATACCATTATTTTTATCATATCATCTAATTTACTATAAAACCAAATGATCAAATATGGTGATTTTTTGTTAAAAAAAGGACTATTCTCACTTTCATTTAAAAAAGTTTACTCATCTGCAAAAACAAATGAAAAAACCTGCAAAATGGATTCTACTATTTGTCCTGAGTTTAGAAATACCCAAAGTTTTTATGGTTTTTTTGCTTTTTTTCTGCAAGTTATTGGGCTTTTTTCTTTTCCCCCCAAATCTGGTCATTCTGCCCCATGTGCTATTTTGGGTATCTTTGAAGCATGCAAATACAATTTACCCCATCAAACCATATATTTTTGAAAACTAGACACCCAAGGTATTTCAAATGCTGGTAACCTTTTCCTAGCACTAATTTTACCACCAGCCATTGCCAAACTTTATGGTAGTATTTTGTTTTTTATTTTTTTCACCGTTGTCAAACAACACCCCAATGAATTTAGTTGAACAGTTGAATTTAACTATCAAACAACACCCCAGTATTTGTTCAGCAACATCTCATAAGCACAATAATACCCCACATACATATGCTTGTTGGGTTGTTTGGGGACTAAAATGTCACATTTGGGAGATGTGCATTTTTTAAATTGGAATTTTGCCATGTTAAAAATTCAGCCCACATATCCTATTTGGGGTATCTTTGAACCCAGACAATGTCAATTTACCCTATCAAATCAAATATTTTCCAAAAATATACACCCCTGGGATTTTCAAATGCTGGCACCACCAGCCTTTGTTATAGTTTGCCGTAGTATTTTCTTGTGTGTTTTTTTTCCACTTGTATTTTACTTCACATATGAATTTACTGTTTCTGGTATATGTGTGGAATATGTGTTTAGTAACATGAGTACGATGATACCCCCCATGTTTGTTGGGGTTTTTGGGAGGTAAAAGGCCACCGGGTCGTTGCACAAAATCGGGTAGTCATACAAGCCGGGGTCCAGATCCAGAGTGGTTAGTCAGAGGAGCCAAATCGGTAGCAAAATCAGAATAGGAAGCGGTACAAAAATGGAAGGCAAGAGAGACGTCAGGCAAGCAAAATATCCAGGTAACTAAACAGCACACTACATACAGCAAAGACCACAACAGGGTAACTGGAGTGAGCACTTCTGGATTTTAAAATCCAGCACCAGACCTAAGCCACGCCCCCTAGATCAACACCACCGATGCAGCTCCAACCGGCCGTCAAGACCGCACCTCCAGCTACGTGGCATCGTCACGCCCCCATCTACTTCGTGAGGACCATGGATGCGCCGGGATCGAGTAAGAAACCCTCGCGTCTCCGACATCGGCGAACGGCCACCCGATTGCTGATATCGGAGGTGCGAGACCCAGAGCGTGATGCCTTCGCGCACGGGCATTAGCTTGCCCGTGCCTGCCGGGACCCGGTGTAGAAACACCAGTCCCCAATGCCCGTCACGCACGGGCATTAGCCCGGGACTGTGACATATAGTATACTATCTATATATACCATTATACACAAATGCACTTAAGACTGTACTTAGCTAGAAAGGAGTAAGAAAATGCGTGACCATGACCAAATTATTGATTGTGTAGATTGTAGCAATGCATCATTTTATACTCTGATGAATATAAAAATCTTTATATATGTATAAATAAGTTCCCATTTACAAAAAGGAAAAAAATATTAGACAATGCTGCATTAGGGCTCTAGAAATGTAGGTGAAATAGAATTGCATGAAAAATAAATACACCCTTTTCTACAACTTCTGATCTAAGTTGCAATTGTGTTTTTTTCCTTTCATGGTATATATTTATAACAGGGGTTGACTACAGTTGAACTTGTCAACTTATGTTCATATACCAAGTAACTGTGGTGATCTTTTAATATGCTTATGTTATAAAAAAAAAGTACATAATTATTTACATAGTGGTGCTCAGTGCTGTGATAAGTGGCTCTGTGATTTCATGTGACAGATGCATCTATCACTTTCATCTCACCTATTTCTTGGCACTACGTTACAATATCTTCATCTTCTGCTCTCTTAGTGATTTTTTTTTATTTTGACATGATCTCTTTCCCACACTCATCCATCAAAAGCACTTCATATCTCTAGCATGACTAGCACTTTTTTGTATTTATAACTTCTTCTCTAACTTTTTTGTGCCTTTTATTTAAATGCTTTTTTAGCATTAAAGTATACAAAAAGATTGAATGATGATATTATTTATAATACAAATATGTTGTAGGTAAGTCGCAAATGACTTAATAATTTAAAATATAAAATCTTTACCATATTTTCCTGAACATGGGAGTGAAATTCACAGATCTAAAATTATTTAGTTATTTACCTGTTGCAAATTACTTGACCTATACTTCTATACTACTGCGTCCTCTTTATAAAATAGATTGGTGTGAGCACTTTTAAATATAGATATGGACAGCTTACATTAAAAGAAACACACACATACATATATATACATGTATATATCTATATATATTTTATAGTAGGAATATAGATAATTACTATATATATAATTTAGATATATATAATATAAATAATAAAACAATAACACAATGTATATAACATAACAATGAAATGTAGAAGCGTGCTTTCAATTTGACACACTCTGCATTTCACCAACAAGGCTTGTTGCAGTGGTAAGCACACAAAAAGAAGAAGAAAATGAGCAATAGTAAGAAGATAGAAGAGGAGGGTCTAATAAAAATTGTATTTTGTGTATACACATGTAGATATACTTAAATAGAACATAGATGTGACATAATACGTAGGCACATAACATTACCAAGGAGTGGACAAAAGGCCTGAAATTTGTTTTAAACATACTATGACGTATATGATTGTATTACTTATGTACAGGAAATAAGCTGGTATATAATAGGGTAAATCCAGCTGCTATAAAGAACCACAGGATTCAATCAATATGCCTTCGGAACATTTCATGTTAAGTCTACAAGAAGAGTCATACTGTGAGAAATTGTTACAAGAGATGAATCAACCTCATGAAGTTATGTGAGACTTGTACAAAAGCCAAAACTCTCATCAAATTAGGCATTGTCTGTACTATAAAAGTAGTAATGTGGTGAAATGGAGTTCCTGATCAACAAAACAATGCATTCAATAATAAAAATGGAAGAAATGCTTATGCTTTATACTAAACTAAAAAAAGCTTGATTAGAACACATGTGATGTCATCAATCAGTATGGTTCCTTATTAATGTTTCAACTGTAGTGTTCCCCTTTACAGTAATCATGGGAATCATATGGAATTCCTGTTTGTCATCAGAGGGCAACTGCATATACTGTATATATAACCCAATAGCATCTGGGAATGCTATTATGTACAAATACAATCATTTCATTTGGCAAATTTATTTACATATATGATCATTTTATCAATAAAAAATATATTGGTGTTTATTTATTGGGGAAAGTGGAAGCACTGTAATATAAGTACAGACAAAATTGCTATACAGGCATTGCATATTTGTTACAAAATAAATTATACTTTGGGATTTGCATTGATATCTTTACCATTTAGAAAATATCATGTCCATTCTTGTGTGTGCTGAGCTATAAGTATATAATACAATGAATTGTACAATGGATTGTTGAATGTGATTACTAGACACATATTGTTACAATTAAATCTTTATCTATGAATGTGGTGTTGTGTTGTCAAATGTGTATGATTATTTGATACAATCCTGTCTCTAGAAGAGAAAAGTGGGGCTAAAATGTAGTTTGTGTATAGTAACTAGAGACAGAAGAAAGAAAATCAACTGAAAGGGTACTTAAAAATGTGATACAGGGAAATATGTTTTTATGTAAGCAAAGGATACCACTTGTAATTGCAATCACACTAGTAAGGTGAGGAAAAGTGTGTCGTAAATCCATTGCGCATGATTTGGAGCAGATTAAATATGAAATAGAAAGTTAACCTTACTTGATCCTTTATTGAAGATCAGACGCACAATGTAAGCGAGCAGCATTATGTATGTATGTATCTTATTTCAGGTTAACTACCAAAAAAGAGTCCTTATTTAAAGGAAGTGGAGAGGCTTTCCTTCCTTGATGTTTTGTAGGTTACCTTGACAACCCAATGTGAGTTTGAGAAGGGGAATCATGCCTGGGGTTCAGTTTGAGTTGAGTTGGAATGATTGGCTGCGTCCTGGGTACATGTTGTCTATAAAGTTAACTGTATCCTAGATTTAAAATATAATTATGAATAGAAGTTATATGTGGGTTTTTTAATATAATTATTAATAGAAAGTACTGTATTTGCTCAATTATAAGACAAGATTTTTTTCAGAGCAAATCGTCTTATATTCGAGGTCCCCTGCAGCGCTGCATCCTCTCTGACAGCCGGTGGATATCTGTGCGATGCGCGCAGACAACCTCCACTGCTGCCCGCACTTCC
>VKOC01024999.1:0-34012 GCA_009364415.1 Spea multiplicata
GAGTGGCAAGCTGGGGGTTATTTACTAATATGTTTGTATTAAAACCTAGTTTGAGAAACACTGTTTGGGTTCTTGTAGCGTTTATGTCAGTAAAATAAGAAGGTGAATAGAGAGAGGCCAATGCAATAAATAGATGAAAGTGTAAATTGTACGTTTTTTATTACATTATTTTAAATTTAAAAAAAATTGCATTTTTTTATCCGATTAATCGAAAAAATAATCGGTCAACTAATCGATTATTAAAATAATCGTTAGTTGCAGTCCTACAAGAGACAAAAAAAAGAATCAGTTCTGCGGAAAAGGAGACGGATTCAGAAGCAGTTGAAGGAGTAGGTAGAGACAGAGTTAGCATGAGTGAATAGACTAACAAGATGCAAACAAATTAGGATCTCTCTGCCGTATTTTCATTTGTTTAGTTGAGGGTTCTTTCATTTTCGCACATTTGTACTAATTAACAAAACTGGCACATTTTTGTTAAAATTTGTGTGAAATCTAGCTTCCCTCTACATGAACCCAGTTAAAACTTGTCACAAGTTCACTTTGGAATACTGAACATTTGCTACATTGTTGTACCAAGCAAAGCCCTCAGACTTTATAGGACTCCATCGGAAGTGACATGTTGATCACATACCAGCGGCTGATGTTTCACACCTACCCTTTATCAATTACAAACGTGCTAGACCGCATAGCACTGTAGGTTAACAATCTGCAGGCTGTAGATTAAGTGTAAAATAAGGGGGTTGAATATGCATTGTATTTTATATAATTAGAGAATACATAATTAAATGGAACATACAAAGTTGTGAGCGTACAATCTATTAGGTGGTTAATGGGAATTGGAACACTCTGAATTACCCAACATACATCACTGCTTTTGCTGAGCACAGGCTGCAATGGGAAGGTGCAAGTTTAAAGGTTATCCTAATTTTTTCTGTAACCAGGTACACTGTTGGTGTGTAGCTATGTGGTGCCGCAAGATGAAAATGAGAAGTTTTTAAAAAAAAAAAAATTGTTTAATGTGACAGAGCTCAAGGGGGTCACTGTTAAGTGCTGATATATAAGCCACAACACACAATCCTCTTTATACAATATAGTAACGTCGTAATTTTGCAGGTATTTCTCCTGTTACAAAGACAGTCTGTGTTACTCCTCTGGGGACTGCTTAGTGGACAGCGTGGGTATCTACAGGAGTAACAGTGTATGCATAGTTGACAGACTACAGTTTTGCCTACATATAAGGAAACTTCAACGTGGCCTTTCACAGTCAACAAAGCTGTAGTGGTTCCAGTGATTGTCTTCAGCCTTCCTTCGGTGAATCACTGTCGGCATTGATTCCTCCTTTGTTACTCATTAAATCCACCTGCTCACCTTCTTATATCTCTGAAATCTTTAATGCCCTCAAGGTGCATTTCAGTCGTAGATTATATTAGCTAGTCATAAATAGGAATACTGTAGCAAACGGTTTATATTTGCAATCATTTTTGTAAGATGTGTACCTATAGATTAGAAACAACCTGTTCAGCATTGACTAGACTTTCCAAAGCAGGTGTTTAAATAGTGTTGAGTAAGTTATAGGCATCCTCCTTGTAACACAAGCCAACATTTTGTATGCAAAACAGTATTTTATCACCTACAAGGGCAGTACAGAAGCAGATTAAATTGAATGTGACATCTACAGGAGAAACTTTATTACCTCTTATACTTGGCTTCCCAGGTGAGTACTCGACTAAGACTTGCATGTCTCTCAAACATCCATCCATGAATGAAAGTTGTCCTAGCTGATAGTATTGGCCAGTTCAGCCAATGAGTGGAAATTCATATGAGCAGAGTGTGAAAACACTGCTGTCTGATGGGCTGACTATCGTTTTGTGTCGGAACATAGTTTACAAGAAAGTGGAATGGTTAGTGAAACTGCAGAAACATTATAAAACGCCAAACCCGCTAAGATCATTCTACTAAGAAGGGCTAAGCTGGTGCTCTGCAATCCATAGTTCCGCAAGTAATGGTACAAAGACTTTCTCCTAATACTAGCTATGCATTATGTGGGTGCAAACTGGAACGATGCACAGCAAAGTAACTGTTTTGAAATGTTTAACTTCCTGCAAATCCTGCTTTAGTTAATACACTTCATATATTGTACAGAATTTGACAGGTTTATTTTTTTTTTTTTAAGAATAAAGCAAGTGTTTGCTATGTGTTGGTGAATAAGAAAAAGCCAAAGCTTGTAGGAACCAATATGGAGGAATCAAATACCCCAGGACTTTCTGCAGTGTTATTTTTAGGTGTGAAGATTCTTCTGGTGCCTGTATCAAACTTTTTTTTTTCCGTTGGACCTGAAATAGTTAATGATTAAGCAGAACTTGGGTGTAAAATTTGGAGTGTAACTTAAACCAGAGGTTACATTTACTGCATAGCTGTAAAAACACCAGTTTACGTGACTGGTGGTCCCTTTTTTAATGAAAAGGATGTTAACGTGCAGTCACCATGAGTAACCTCCTCTAACTACGCTATGCAAATGTTTTGTTAACCTCAAAATAGGCACTTTCCTGCTATTTCGGAAGCCTGGGAACACTTGGAGAAATCTCTGAAAACATAAGCTTTCAGGAAAGTGGATTTTAATCTCCCGTTCTCAAGCCAACACTGCTCCTTTGATTAAAGGTGGAACTTGGAAGAGTAACTTTACATTGCCTGGGATCAGGGCTTTGAAAAGTCAACTTTCAGTGGTAGAACACTGAGTTTATAAAGATGGTTGAATAAATCCTCATGTCAGCATAAACACCTGTTGAATTACTATTTGGGTTTAGGACACCATAAAATCATGGTAACTCCCATGTTACTTATCCAGAATTTGGCAATTTAGCTGAAAGAAACATTATACATTATGACTGGTCCAGCCTCAGCAAGCTTCTCCCTGAGAAACTGAGTTCGTCCTGCAAATGTTGTGATCTCCTAGTAAAAACTTGATTTTATGCGGGGTCATTATGTCCTTATGGTGAAACCAACTTCCTGATCTCTGATTAAGTGGCTTGGTGACTCCTAAGCTTTTTTGTTTTCTGTTCAGCCTTTACATATGGTTATTTTCAAATACCAGTGACTCAAACAATCTAGCTGAATGAAACCTATTAGTGAAGCTGTGTTTCCGAAGGCTTTTCGTGCCAGCTGCTGTCCACCTGTGGGCAGGGAACACCAATGTGTAAGCTACGTATGTCTGCAGCATTGAAGGCTCCCAGTGGATTATCCCCTATCTGTAGGATTCGGAATGGAAACAATGTGTGTACATAATATGTATTTTCACCTAGGCTAGTTGGAATCTGCTCCTTTTCTGCGTTTGTCCCTTTTAATACAAATCCTGCAAATTGATGGGTTTAAAATAGTTTATATGTTGCACATCTGTCCACTACTGGTGGAAGTCTGCAGCTGGGTGAATGACAAATAGAAGTAAAGCACAAGCGGTCCAGGTTAATGCAGTCACATACACGTAACCATCCTATACATCTTAATTATCACTGGCGTTTCTTTGGAAAACTTTCCCAAAAGCTTTTCTACTTGGATTTCAGCCTCCTTCATTTTAAGTTCTGAGCTCATGTAGATTTGGCAGCTGAGGCTCAGTGTGTGAGTTGTTCAACCACGCTGTAGGCCTCCCCCCCACGAGCATAGACTATTCTCCAAACAAAGTTTTTTCTTTATTAAAATGATAAAATGCACCTTAAAATAATCATAACCATTTAGGACAGAAGGGAAAAATGGATTTAAATGTCGTCATATCATATTATTAGCTTGATAAGACTTGGTAAAGCCACTATACAGCAGCTATCTAGTTTTCACCAGATCTATCATGTTTTTGTTTTTTTTTAAATATAAAAATGGATCATCAGAGGTGGGTTTTCTTTGGGCATTGTGATCATGAGTCTTTTTCAGTCTGGGCTTATTGGACCTCTGTGCATGTTAACGCAACTACTTCAGATTACAACATATTGTAAAGACTTCTATCACACCATAGCTATGAGGTAATACTTTGCTTTTCAACTCATTTTGAACAAACATTTTAGGATATTGCTGCCATGTTTTATTTACTTTTTTAACACATGGCTATTGGAACATTATGTGAGTTGTTCAGCAGAAACTGGAGAAAACTTGATTCTGTAACTTTTTGCTTTCCTAACATTTTATTTCTCTGTCTAAATTTCCATTTTTAACTTTTTTTTTGGGGTGAGGTCGAGGACAAAGCTGGAGTCTGCCTAAATTTTCAGTAGATGACAACTGTAATATATATTTATTGTGAGCATCCTGTGTGAGCAAGGACACATTACTTCATTTCCCTCAATCTTTCTGCAGTAAAACCCCTTTGGATTCTCTCCATCCTTTAACGTCCGTGTCTGAACTAAAGTCAACTTGAACAGATAAGGCTCGACTGCAATCTAAAGACTGTATGCCTGCTGAAGGAACTGTACAATGTATAAATTAACAATAAAGTGGCACCCAGCCCAAGGTGCGGCTTATTAGGAAATGATTAGAAGTACAGGCAGGATGTAGGATTGCCCAAGAAAGGGTGGCCTCAGCATGTGCACCATGACAGATGATGTTAGTTTTCTAAGGTGTTAGACTAAGTGTCTGCCCGAAGCATGGTTACGGGTGCTGTAGACGTGCTTGGCTGTTTAAGACCCACGTGTGTTCTTTTTTGGGTTGGGCATGTAACTGTAAAGCAGTGTTTGTTCTTCTGCATGGCCTTCCTGTTTGATTGTTTCGACTTGCTCCAAAGCTAGAAATAGGTATACCATAATCCCATCACTCACACTTGTATGTTTTCCCTGTTCAATTGTTGATGCATGTCTGTCAAATTTCCCCTTAAGTGTGAGTGTGCTTATTTCAATAGGATAGCTCTATCTTGTTCTATTTCAGGCAAGGAACTTTAGTTACTTTAGGAGTTTAGTGATTAAAATGTAATATTCTTCACTCCAAGTGGCCTCCGTAATGTTTACAAGCTACCACTCATGGACCGCACGCTAAAGGGGTGTGAGCTATCTACTAGCTTTTATTGAAATGCTCGTGTAAAAATAGATTTCCCGATATAGATCTTTTGTTTAGCTTTTTAAACCCTATTATTGATTTGTATTGATTTGAACATCTGTCTTAATGCTGTGCAATCTCGTAACGCTTACATCCCTCCGCTTTTGTGCAGAATTGTGTGGGAGGACTTTGCACACTAGGGTCTAAGTGTGAGGTGCAAATGCATGTGGAGGGATTCTGCAAATCTTCCCATTTGCAAAACTAACCACATGAAAATTAGTAACTTCAAAAACTGCAGCTCTTTGTCTCCCCCCCCCATATATGTGTGTGTACACACACACATTTTTGAACTTAGTTTTCTATCAGGAATTTTTTATATACCGGTATGTGTGTGTAGTGACAAACTCTGTAGCACGAGGGCCGTAAATATCAGTTAGGGATCTTCAGCACGGTCCTCCAGGGCAGCGACTTGTAGCAAATAGTGCTTTATTTTGAAAAGCTCAAACTAAACACCCCACAACAAAATCATAAAAAGAACTTGGCTCCCAATTGGAGCCCTCTCTAACTATACTATGCTGACCCTGTTAAGGAAGGCTCTGGAACCCCCCCCCAAAAACACAGGTCTAGCCAGGGGTAATCTTCAGGGCCTCTCCTTGCCGTGGAAGCACAGGAAAACATCATCTTCCCAACAGTCCAGGGGGTTTTAATGCCCAGTCTGATGCAGGCCCCATAGGAATCCCGGACCGGATCATGCATGCCTCCAGCCTCTTAGAAAAGTCGGCATGGATTTTTCGCTGGAATGGGAATGGAGCTTTGGCCCACCCTGCTTTCCAATTGCTCCATACCACAGGGACCCATATGCATGATTTGATTAGCACCTGTGCCCAAATGCCAAACAAATCATCTCCCTGGGGTTTACAATCAGTATGTATGTATCACACACACACACACGTTTGTTCTGGGTTTCCATGAAAAAACATATGCAGGAGAGACTCTTCTCAAGTTGTGCTGTGACCTGACCTGTGATCATTGCATATATAATAAGGTGACTTATTTGGCAGTCCCAAGACCCAGTATTACTGAGTGTCTGGCTCTTTAATAATGTAGGCCTCCAATTATTCAAGCACAATCTTATCACATATATTCAACTACCGTATTTGCTCGATTATAAGATGACCCCCCCCGAAATCTGAATATTAGAAAAAAAAAAAACCTGAATATAAGATGACCCTATAGGAAAATAAGTTTTACCAATAAATGTTAATTTATGTAAACTTTTTTACATATATTTTTAATTTTCCAACCTGCCCCCCCCAGTTATGCACATCTGCCCCCGAAATGCCTTATACCCCTACATGCCAATGTGCCCTGTGATTTTCCTTTTGACCCCCTATGTGCCACTCTGCTTCCAGAAATACCTTATACTCCTATGTGGCATATTATGGGGCAGAGTGGCATATAGGGAGGTATAAGGCATTTCAGGAGGCAGAGTGGCATATAGAGGGTTAAAAGGCATTTCTGGAGGCAGAGTGACATTAATGGGCTTAAAAGGCATTTCATAGAGCACTCTGCCTTTAGAAATGCCTTATACCCCCATTTATGCCCCCCAGCTTACCAGTGCTTCCGACTACCTGCTGCGGGTTGACGTCTACGTGATTCGCGTAGGCAACTTCCACCGCACCCGGAAGGAGGTGCGGTTAGCAGCGGGGGTTGTCTGCGTCCATTGCGCAGACCTTCCTCGACTGTCAGAGAATTCCCACACCGGTGCGTGGAAACTCTGATCTCTGACAGCCGGGAAAGGTCTGAGCGATGGACGCACACAACCCCCGCTGCTAACTGCACCTCCTTCCTGCTGCAGCGTCTACCAGCTGCCCCGGCTACATGACCGGGGAGTCAGAAGCACCGGTAAATTATATTTATTTACCGGGGAGTCAGAAGCACCGGTAAATTATATTAATTTTTTTTTGGGCGGGGGGGTGATTCTGGATCTTAGTCTCATAGTCACACCAATTTGATGTTGATTATAAGACGACCCCGATTATACGGCGAGGGGTATTTTTCAGAGCATTTGCCTTATAATCGAGCAAATACGGTACTTTGCATCACACAGAGTACTCTAGTATGATGTACTGCAAAACTGTTTCATTTTTAATACATTTAGATTGGGAAGCGTTTCATAGATAATGTCGTTGCTTATAATTTGAGGAGAGTCAAAATATGTGATTCCGAGCAGCTGGTTTCATCCATTGTGTTCTGAATAAAATCTGCATATCGACAAAACGATTCGACGGTCAGGCTGGCTTTTTCATTCAGCTGGCTATGATATGCAGAAAATGTATAGCTGTTATTGGTTCCCTTATTGAATGACATTTTCCAAAAAACTTAAACTGCCTTTAAGCCACACATACCTGCACTGTTAGATGTGAGGCATTTTTACCTATGGGGTTAGTGTTACCGGCTGGCAGTTTTGGTTACTGATAAGAAAGCTTGTTTAATTTACAGGATTGTCCACTTGGTTAGATATTATAAAACCAGAGCTCCAGTAGCATTTTACTGCAGGGAAACTTGGTTATCGCTGTTTAACACATTGCTAAATCAGTGAGAAGTCATCAATTTCCCTGTCTAAGGAATTATGCATTTATGAAGGGTCAGAATGACCTTCTTTGAGAAAATGACCAGTTTGGCCTTTCATAATATATTTAGTAAAGTTAAGGAATTGAAACCACAACTGTTGGTGAGAACATTTTCCTATTATGTGACATCTAAAAAGATTGACATTTCCTCACTAGATTATGTAGTGGATATTTTTATTAATATTGTGGTATAGTGGAGTATTGTATATATTTTTTTTTTTTATTTATTTATTTTTTTACACAAAAATATTAAAGGTTCACTTTATTCAGTGTACTAATTCTAGGCCTGCAACTATTACTCCTTCATCTCAGATCCCATCAAGACTATGGAATGAAAATTCCAGTTCCAGAGTGATGAAACTGAGGGGGCTACTATGAGTTAATACAATACAATAAACATTGAGATTGAAATTCCCACTTAAAAGGGCATAGCTCTTTCCCCTCTACATCTTCCCCAACCTTCAGGGCTATATCCACTTGGATAGGTTGGTCATTACTGTGGTGCATCTTAATTTGTTGGTTATTGCTGTGCACTTCCCATTCTTCTTTGTCATAAAAATGCAAACCATTTTGGGGACATTAATATTCAGAGCAACAGGGATGCAACCTTGTCCAGTAATTAAATGTAGACTGGGCATTGTAAATTACCCAAAGTAAAGGCTGGTGAATGTTTTATGCAGAAGAACATAAAAGCTCCTTCCTGAACTGATATACATATTGTTTCCCTTTAGTTTTTAAAGAACACCAAACAAGTGCTGTGGAGTCAAATGCATTGTCAACTCAAAACACCAGGCATCTACCAGACACCTGCCTTCAGAAGACTGCAAAGGTATCGTTCTTCCTTCCTTAAATATTTCATACTGAGATCAATGTAGGAATTAAGACCTGTATATTTTGCGTATCACAATGCTTCTAAAATGTGGTCCTGATGAAGAATTCTAAATGGCTTTCAGTCTGCATGAGCCTCTGGTTACATTCTCAGTTTAATTGAATTGGGTCTGACTATTTCAGATTTCACAATACCTAACTTGGACAGTGTTGGCTTGCATTTGCTGAGCCACAGCAACTGAAGCTAAAATGCTTGTTTTGTCAGGATGGTCAGTCAGGATGAAAGCCTCTTAAAAGAACTGTCTTCAAACCTATGTAGAGATGCATTCTGTAATTGGGGCATACTGCTCAAGAAATTTGGTTATGTGTAGATATTTGATGATGGCATTAGGGTGAGTATCTTCCGTTGCTGACCTCAGGCAAATACTGCATTGTTCTATGGTTTTGGGATATTGAGGTAAGCAGTGTTTGTCTACAATTTTCTGAAAAATACCTTGGGCTGATGCTCAGTTGTGTTCCTCTGTAGAATACAACTTCAGTAGCAAAGGAATGTTTACTAATCAATAATTTAGGTTGGTGGATGTCCTCTAGCAGGTTATTAAAGAAAAGTAAAAGGCATGTGCCGCATTTTAAAGATAAGCCATTAAACAAGTGGTCAGGACAACTTGGCCAGCAGTTATTCATTTTCATTACAGGTTGTAATCGTTGAGCATAGAAACAGGATCCTCCAAATAGCTGTTTTGCCATAAAGCAGTAGTTTTGAAATGTTTAAATGGTTGGAATCTCTAAATATTGCTTTATGCAACTGCACTTATTTTACTGGAGGTTATCACTCTGGTCAGATCTCCGGTCCTATGTAAGGAATGTTTGTTCTCATAGGGATTAGGAACTCTTTGACTCAGTGAGTCCAATCAATTGCATTGGTCAGAGTTCCATTGCCAAACTAAACAAAAAACAGACAAAAGGACCACAGCACCTTAAAGACCAGTCGTGTCGTGTAAGTCCGTGAAGCCTATATTAGCTATAGTTTTATTGAAATTGACAGGGTACTTCCGTCTCTTGCTCTGTACTGCTATGATATTGACCTAAAGCTTTATTAGCGTATGCCTTTACTGAACACGCTATACATGGATTTATCTCAGCCCATGTGTGTCTACTGTGGAGGTGTATAGACATGTACGGTTCTGATCACTGCGCCAATAGCTTGAGGCAGGCAATGACTTGGCTTCGCAAATGCACCAATAGAACAAGACTGAAACGCCTTTTGGGTTTCAAGGTACTAGATTTTTATTTTTTGTTAAAATTTAGTGATCCATGGGAGATTTTCTCTTGATGTAACCTGTTCTTGCTCCAAAATTGAGCAAACACCAAAAAAAGATCTTTTTGCATTGGACAAACTAACAGTTCCATTTTTCATCAGAAGAAACGCACTTACTTTTTTTTTTTTTTTAAATTTATTTTGCGTTTTATGTATTATTTATGCATTGACGGAGGTCCATAAATTATTCCTAAGGAAGTCAATTTGTTACGCCAACTCTGCTGCTTAGGAATACTTCAACTCACATTGAGCTATATATTGCTACCATAGCTTTTTGGCAGCACAGTTACTTTAAATCAGCTTTGCCAGGCCCTGGTCTGGGGTGGAATAGACTTAGAAATTTCCCCTCATCTAAAGCTGTTGGAAGCCGCTTTATAGTAGTTCATATAGTAATATGTTATTGCGTCTGTATTCATTGGCTATAACCCCTGTCCATATGCTTCCAAATATTACCATTATAATACCAAAATGTAGTGGGGGGTGCATGGAGTTTTTGAAAATGCTTGTCTGTACAGATAGCCAGTAGGACCTCTTCTGTGGATTGATGGTCCTGTTAATGTTCCCAACCTCAACTAGGTCGAACACATGGGAGAGGAATTAAAAAATCTGTAAAGTAACACTCTTGAGTATAGCAATGGTCTTTATTGGCCCATTACTTCAACTGCATTGACCTGACTTGATCATCGGAATGTGACCAGCTTTTTATTTTATTTTTTACAAGCATTTCCTTTGAGACCTTTATTGTTTTGCTACGTAGAATTAAAATTGGAAGTGTTATGGTGTCTAACCATTCGTAGTCAAGCCTACTCAAGTACCTACATTACAACAGGTTAACCTTACTCAAGTAAGAGTGACAGACTAGTAAGAATTCCTATTTAATCTTGTGCAAGTTATGTATTGGTTCATATAGCACCATCATGTTATGCAGCACCTTTGCATTGGGTTTGTATTGTAAAAATAGTGGCAAACGTACTATACGGACAGTGAATGTGCTGTCTTGTTTTGTTTTCTCATAAAAGCTATTCTAATTTCAAGTAGAGTATTAGCATGTCTATGGGCTGTCAAAATCTCACAAACATATTTGAGTTGCATTGTGAAGAAAGATGGCCTGAAACTTGGGAAGTAGTTGGTACTGTTCTATCATATGCATTTCATGGATAATTAATGTACATACATCTTCTGCACTTTACAGGTTGTTTACATTTTAGAGATGAAACACTCAAGGGCAGCCACTGGCTTCATCAAGCCACTAGGAGACAAGAGTAGAGAGGCTGCTAAGAAGTATGCCTTATTTTCACCAGTGGACCACAGACTTCCACGCATATATATTCCACTGGTGGATTGCCCAGACGGGTTCGCTGTACGGCCCCAAGATTATGCCAACACGCTCTTCATTTGCCGTATCACTGCCTGGAAGGAGGACAGCAACTTTGCAGAGGGGTAAGTGTATAAAATCATATAGCTGATGCACATCCTAAACTAAAGGGGGAATTGCAAAACCCTGCATCAGTGTCCAGTCTTTGCAATCCTTGCAGAGGCTTCCTTCTGGAAGAGTTTATAGAATTCCCCAGGTTATAGGTAGTATGTTTCAGAATTGGAGAATGACTAAAACAAGTTTATTTGAGAAAATGTTTGGATAGAGGTGGAGAGCTTTTGATTTAAAATGTTTCTAAGATGTATGCAACTGGAATCTCCGTTATCCAAAGTATAATATGTTAGATGTGGAAATTAGGGTTGCCGTTTTAAAACAGATGTAAATGCTAATGTTTCTAAGAAGAGATGTTTAATTTTTACCTGCTTTCTTTGGGTGCGTATGTTTTTGTGTAGGTTTTGGCACCTATGTGCCAATAATGAGAAATGTTTCCTGCTATTAAAATTATTTTGGCTATGACATGGAACACTGAACTTCTGGAGTTCAGATTTTTCCTTGTTTTGTAAAAAAAAATAAATTTGAGGTTAGGTGTCCTGTGATTTGTACAGGCCGGGTGACTAGTTGCATCCTCTGTGGAAAGTCCAATTCAAAATCATAGCTGTAAATATGAGAGCAGCAGCAATGAGCAATCAGACATTTGGACTGAAACATGGTCTTGTGATGCCTTGAAAGACTGACATGTCCATCACAGCTGCAGTGTGAGAATGAGAAAAGAGGAAAGAATAATATAATTGATGATGATTAGAGTAAATGAATCTGACATGCATCTAATTGCTAGGTTAAGGGTTGCACAGAGGAAGCACCCTGGGTGCGGCTAATAAACCACAGAGAACCATGCTTAAATTGAAAGAGAATCACGCTTTCCTGATCCACAAGAGAGCTTTGTGGCTTTACCGCTGACCAGTTCACTTGGAGTTTGAGGCACAGATGACACGTCAAGATCGCCAAGTAGGAAAACCCATGTATCCACATACAGGGGTGTTATACTTCATGCCAAGTGATTCACTTTTCTATTACAGCCATTGTGTGCAACAGAAACCTTAATCCAAAAATGGCATGAAATCCTCTTCTGTTTCTCATTCTAAAAATAAATAGAATGCTGTCAAACATTTAAATGAATGGCTTATAGTCGGCACATCATATGACATCTGCTTTTAATAGCTTTTAATTGGTTATCAGGCAATGGTAAGGTGTTATCATATCAGTGGCCTATTTGTGGACAGACTTGCCAGCTTTTGCATTTATTTGCTTTATGTGCTAACTACCGATTAATGAATATAAAGTTTACTCATGCATAATATTCTACTCCAAGACACAAGAGATCAAAAGAGAATACACAGGTATGATTGAGGTTGCGCTCTCTACAAAACAAACCATGGGACAGCATTTTATAAGGCAACCTTCCAAGATGCCTTGTGCCCAAGATGCGCCTCTGGAAACAGAAAAAGGAACATAAACTATTGTGACAGTTGTCTTGCCCCAACACTAATCCGTGTCTCAGCATGCCATCTGAAGGCACTATGGATAAAACAGAACAAATTCTGGGGATACAGCTTTAAAAATACTCTGTAAAAAGAATAAAAACCACAAATGGTGCAATAATGTTTAAAAGGTTTAAAACAGCCCCCACTAGTTGTGCCACACTCACAAGATTGTAGTAGGAACTGCGCCTTTAAGATAGCCTGTATTTTAGGAATCCTGGAGATTTACTGGAACTTTTAAAACCACCTCAAAGTTTTAAAAAACGGTCATCTGCTGGATACAAACGAATGATAGGCAGGCAGGGTATCATCTGAAGGCACTCCATGAAATATGTGGTTGGCTGGTGATGTTAATGTTGCAGACCAGAAGGCCAAGAATCAAACTGCACCATGTAAGCCTTGTATTACCAGACAGGTGTGAAATGATTTTACATCTGGCCCGGTCTCTGCACAGGAGGGCAGACTGGTACAGCCGCCCAAGGCCTTGCCTTTATAAATTCTTAAACCCTATGTAGAAAAAAAACATGGAATGATCTGTTTCAATAATACACTACCCCACGGTGACTGGTCATTCATCCATGCAGTTTGCTGAGTAAATATTCTTCCCTGTAACTCTTAGACAGATGCATACAGAAGTGGTCGATGTCTTTGGCTTAGAAATAATAAAAAAAAAACTGTGCCCTAGACTTAGGTGACCTGTGTGAGGAGTATAGTGTTCTTCACTTTTCTTTTCTCCTTCTCTCTATTCCATGCATTATCACATCTATAGGTTATCATGATATTTAATGTAGCATGTGCTACATACTCCTCTTTCAAGTAGCTGCTGTCTTGAGCGTTTAGCGGCACTAGTTTTGGACAGGTAGTCAATACATTTGTGTTTATATCGTTACGGTATTCTGGGAAGCCTTCACTGCTACTTGTCTGACTAATGCTGTGTTGAAGAAAGACATAGCTTTATTATTGTTGGCTTTAATTGAAGTCCCACATCTGAGCATTTAAACCTCATTTACATATGTTTTAATTTTCTTAACAGTTGATGTTTCATCAGCTGGCAGGGTATTGCTATTTCTAGTCTGCATTTTCTGTCCAAGAAATCTGTTTACAAAAGGGAATATTTACCTTGAAGTGTTAATTGTGCTGTATGTAGGAATGAGCCATATGGGTTCTCCATCTCCGGAATCTGCCAAGGATTGGTTACTCAGGTCTTAGACATCTGATTCATCAGTGAGGTATAAGGAGAGGTTGCAGAATTTGCCTGTTAACAAATATACCCAGACCCACTACAGATCCCTGTGCATAGAATAAAGCCTACATCAACCAAGGATATGATTAAAAGCTGTATGAAAATGTAAGAATACATTGAATACGAGACGTGGAAAAGGTACTCGTAATGCTATACAGTTTATATTCATTCATTTATACATATGTATGTGTGCATGCATGCAGAGGTGGATGAACAAGGAATTTAAACAAATTGAATAACTTTAAATTTATTTTAAGGCATATGCTTTGTGGGTACATTGATTAAGCACTCCAAGCTTTCCGAGGCCTTCCTAAACCTTGTGCAGTGAGTTTGATGTTAGGTGAGTAATGAAGCTAAGAACACTGAACAATCTTCATGGTGGAAGGGATGATGCACATGGAAGAGATGTCTCCCTATTTCATACCTAGGAGTGGCCACAGAACGTCATTATGACTGTAATTTCCTTGACAAGCTTTTGTTTGGGCAAGAATGTTATGTCTTATTCTAGGCAGCTTAATAACGGATGAAATCACATCTGCTTTATCCTCAAAGTCCATTGAAAACACTCTGTAAACTGCTGACATGTTCTGGTTTCCTTGTTCTGCTTCTCAGCTTGCAGATATACAGACACTTATAAGATGGATAAGTCTTGACTAGTTCCACAAGTAATGCCTGCTTTTTATATCAAATTGTTCTGCTTCAGCTGAAGCAGAACAGTAGTTTGTGTTTACACAACACCTTTTGTTGTATGCATCTTCAGCGTTAAAGCAGCCTTTAAGAGCTCAGCGAAGACAAACTTGGCCAACATAGTTTGGGTGCAAGAGCCCGAAACAATAGAAATGGAACGTGTAACAAAGATCTTAAACTGCTTCCACATGTCTTGTGTATTTTCCCTTTAATTTTTTTTTAGAAGGTAAATGTTGGTGCTTTAATACATCAAAGTTAGTGGAGTTATCTGGCATGGCTTCACACCCAGTTTAGTCTTCATTCAAGAAATCATCCTAAAATAAAACATTTGTCACCCTCTGCGTGAGTGCAATGCCTATACTTTTTGTGCCGTAAAACAAACATGTGTTGTAGGCTTATTTTAACAAATCATTTGTTTCTCGAAAGCTAAAAAGTCAGGTTTGTTGTGCTGTCCCTTCGTTAGAGGGCTCCAGATTATACCCTGATGGCAACCAGACTTTCAGCCGTTGGCATGTACATAACATCCAAAATGGATGAGGGCTAGCAGCTTTGCTTAGTATGTGTTAATATAGA
Source organism: Spea multiplicata (assembly GCA_009364415.1). Lineage (NCBI taxonomy): Eukaryota > Metazoa > Chordata > Amphibia > Anura > Pelobatidae > Spea > Spea multiplicata. The sequence goes on from VKOC01024999.1 coordinate 15,203, forward strand.
AACATCCAGTATGGCTTCAGGAGACCTATTAGATTCTCATTGAAGGAATAATTGGATAAGACACTGGGTGCCATATTAGGACTATGTCCGTTTGATATTTTTATATGTGGTTTATGCCTTTGTATACACATTGCAAAGAACAAACTGTAATATACCTCATTTGATCTGTTTAAATCCTAGGTAGCCATCTACGAGCTCTGCTGATATTTATGGGAATAACGGCTAGAGAGCTAGTGAACGTTTCACATTTTGTCAGCTGAAACTAGCATCGCCAATAAACTAAAGAACCTGACGAGTTAATGAAGTCTTAAGACTTATATCCCCTACTAAGATACCTTCAGTTACTTCTCCTCTCGTTTGTTGAAATTAATCTCCCCACCCTCTTTGATTTTTCAGGAAGTTGATGAAGAGCCTTGGTCAAGCTGGAGAAATTGAGCCAGAGACAGAGGGAATATTAACAGAATATGGAGTGGATTTCGCAGACTTCTCAGAAAAAGTTTTGAAGTGTCTGCCACAGAATTTGCCCTGGTCAATTCCAGAAGAGGAATTGAAAAAGAGGAAAGATTTGAGGTGGGTGCAGTGTTCCAGGATGTAACAGTATGCACTGTGGGTGCTGTTTGTGGTAGAGATATGTGTTGCTCCTTTTGTTTTTCACCTCAGCGTGCACCTTGGGTCTGTTAGGTAGACTACTCTAAAAGCAGCACCTGCAGCACTCTGGCCCTCATGGAAGAGTTTTAAATCACCAACATGTTTCACCTAGTATATTGAAACTAACCTTTCAAGGTTTTTATTTTTATGTTATGTACCTGGTCTCATAACTCTACAATGCATTTATACATGAAAGCCCACAGTTTTGGTTTTTGAAGTAACGCATTGTGATAATTCTTAGTTGCAGCGTGTGTGGTATGTATGCCATAGGTCACAAACTTTTAAAATAAACAATTAAAAAAATGGATATCTCAAAGAGCTCAAATTTGGGGATTTTTACTGTCGTTTAGAAAGTCTAGAACTTCCATACTCAAGTGATTCAGACAGCATTGGAGGTTGTAATGGGTCAGAAACTAATAAAAAAAATAATGGTACAAATATAAAGATTGTAAAGGCAAATATGTTAAACTGGCCTCTTCTGTCTCCATATGCCATACATATAAATAGTTTACAAAATTAGGCTATTAGGTAGGCTTTCTGATCCAAAATACTGCGTAAAGTTTGGTGGTATGTACCAAGAATCTGTATGGGAGAAGTGATATGGGCCTTGTGCTGAGTGTTGGATATTTTTAATTGTACCTTTCTAACTGGTAGCTTGGAGCTGAAGCACTGGTCTGTAGGGATAGTAAGATCTGCTTGTTCTGCAAAAGACCAGTAAAAGAGAATGTGAGATGGGCTTAACTTGTTGACTTATTACTGGAACAATCTGTAGTGATTTTTGTTGTGTATAAAGCAGTTCTTAGAAATATAATTTTTTTTTGGCAAATTATGAAGCCCTTGCACATGGAGAGATTGGGGGATTTAGAGATCAGGATGGAAAAGTGAAAGTTAAAGCAATTTAAACTTAAAACCTGATTTCTGTAAAATCAATTTTCAGACTGGCTCCTAAAAGTTATATAATAATCCTTCCTCTCTACACTTACACACTAACCAATCTGAGTGTTCTTGGAACTCTTTCTCAACCGGAATTAGGGTTAGTACATTGAATGAAAAGTTCAAAGTATTTGTCGGGCAAATCAATATGTTTTTGTACTTTGTTAGTCTGGGTTTCTATTTTTAGGCCTCCAAAATCAATGTATCCAATCTTTATTCCATTGTTACATTTCATTGTCGAACTGTTTACACTATTGGTAGGAAGAGACTTTGTTTAAACAGTCTCTATTGTACTGAGACAGAATCAGGAGAGCCCTCATTGAATTGTGTCAAAGGGGAGGAAGGGGATGGTCAGGAGTCTGCAGTGATTCATTTTATTGAGAATATCTGTCTGTGCAAATGCTTTACATTTTAACACTTTAGTTGTAAAACCCCTCAGTGTTGATTTACTACAGTGAAGGAACTTGAATTGGATAGGCACAAGAGTATCCTTAATATAAAACGGGGTACAAATGTTTGAGGTATTCACCACAGGAAAGACAGACTGACTAGGACTGGGTGGGTGTAATGGCTCTTTTCTGCTGTAAAACTGTTTCTATGCCCCCATTGATTCTAGTTTGTCAATCGCTTACTATTAAATTCTTGTGATGTTAAAATGAGTTAGCTAGAATGAGATTAGGGTGTCTGTTCACTAGACAAGGAAATTCAGCATGATGAGGATTTGGTTCCAAATCAAAGCTGGGCCTCCGTTATTAGAAAATGTGCATATGGCCATTGCAAATTAGTATTTGTAAAACATTGGTCTGGAAAATTTGAGTGTATAATTGATTCTAATTGACCTTGAGGGGCCAGAGTATAGATGAGTCGGTAGGGAAAGCAACAGAAAGCAGGAGTGGAAACCTAAACATTGACAGAAGACAAAAGGGAACCGTGCACCTCCCTGGGACCTGTAGTCCCATCGTGTTGTTCTTGCCAGAACTGCTGCAAGAAGAAAACCAAAGGGTCAGGGTTCTCGGCAAGCTAAGAAATGACATTTAAAAAAGGGTTTCACGTCACAAAATTCAGTCGGACTTACATTTTGTTATTCAGTGTTTAAAATTACATTCAGAAATGCGTTTGTGGTTTTAATGATGGACCACTCCCATTGGTAGCTGTTGAACAGATCTCCATGATCCTTGTTTTTCGGCAGCTAGTAATTTGAATTTGTTGCCTTTACTTAAGTTTACGTTTTAGTTATTTATATTCAGTAAGTCCATAAAATGGTGTTCGTATAAATAAAAACCCATGTATGGCTGTATAAGTAACCCAAATTTAATGTATTCTAGAGGGCCAGAGTTCTTAACTTTTTCATAGAAACTAAATAAATATTGCTGGCCATTAAATTATCGCTACCCTTTTTATTAAAATAAATTGTTTTAGCTCTGCTGGCACTTGTACGACTTGTACAAGTTGAAGAAAAGGGTTTTTTCTTACTTGGAACAAAATATCTCCAAGCTAATACATTTTGTATAGTTATGCTAGATTGATTATTTGTTTTATATAGCTAATTCCATAGCGCTGTACATGTATCCGCCATATGCAATTTTTAAATAACGGTTTAAAAATCTGTATAGTTTAGAAATTATTCTGTAAATGTTTGTTTTGTGTATAATGTCATTGGTATAAAGACATGCGGCCCGCCAGACCTTGAGGCAACCAGGGCAACCGGTATTGCAAGGACCCTGCTGCTTACCGGTTGTTGCTTGCACAGGGGAAGCAGGAACCCACCGGAGTCACATGGATTTGTCACATCACATGATTGCGCCACTTCTGGTTTCCCTGTGCGGTACAAGAGATGTTGCTCGCACAGAATGCGAACAATGCAGAGGGAGGCAGCGTCCTTTGCGGACGCTGCCTCCCTCTGCAAGTGGCACTGAGAGAGCTGCAGTGAAGGCAAGGGGGTGGGGGAGGGTTATGAATCTGTGAATTGAGTATATGAATGTGTGTGTGATGGCATGGATGTGTAAGTGGGTGGGGGGGGCGCATGCAACAGGCAGGCTGTAAGTGATGTGCTGAGATTGATGTTAACAATTTTATATCTGTATGTATGTGTTATTGAGTTATTTACTTTCATTAATAGTGTGGCTTTTTTTTTTTATTAAGGGTGTGTGGTGGTGGTGGTGGTGGGGGGTCATTTAGCTTCGACCAAGTGAATCCTGAATTTCAGTTTCAGTCTAGAATTTTCATTTCAGTGCATCCCTAGAATAAAATGAAATTTAATTTGTACTTATCTAAAATCTTAAATTTGTACTAGTCACTTCAAAGAACAAAACTTTCGCGGCCCAAAAAAAATCAGTGAGAGGCATTGTAAAGGTTTTGTCATCTACTTTTTCTCAATCTGCATATCTTATTAAAGGCCATATTTTCTCAGTGAAAAATGAGCGCGGCCTACGCACGTATACATTTTGGATGAAGTGGCCCACTTGGACACACCTGGTATAAAGTAATTTTACACAAATCCTAAACAGCCTGTCCATTTTAGATGAGTGATGACCTTAATGAAGGAGACCTGTTTTAGAGGCATGGCTAGGGGCAATTTACCCAGACTATTTTTGTGCTTTTATGACCCCTCTTGTAAGCCATTTCTGACATTTTCGTAGATTGTTTGGTCAATTGTAGTTTTGATCACAATTAGGGTTTTTATCCCATAGAGGGACACCTGGCATGTGTGTTATGTCCACAAACCATTGCATTTGTGTTTCTTGTGCAGCTATTCAGCTTTCCAAGCATTAACATCGTCTGAGACCTCTATGGGACCGTTCAACACATTTGAGATTGGCTTGCAGACTCCTTTTTGCTCTAAATTTTCCAGTTGGTTGGCCTCCCTACGTTATTTAAAAAAATTTTAAATTTTTTTTTTCCTCCCAACATTTCTTTGCCAGTGAACAATTTTATTATAAACAGGACATTGTATTCACTTTTTAAGGAGAAATCTGAGGCATAAGGTAAAATTACAGCCGGCGCTTTTTCAGCTGCCAAAACACAAAACAATGAGCTAAAAATAGCAAGTGTGTGAGAACAGGGGAAGATGGCGAAGCCAGAGGTCCAGAGTATAACATTGCCTCTGCCCCAAGAGAAGGGGTCACTCTTAAATTCTGGCCTGAACGAAGTGAGAAGCAGAGGAAATTACAGAACCTTGAGCTAATAAACCTGGGGATATTCACATGCTGGCTGCTGGAACCCCACCTGGTATTACTTTACTCTGTTGTATAGACAGGTGGTTGTTCCACTCTAGGTTCATTTTGTAACCCAAGACTTGGACCTACCGGGGAGTAAATTTGTGTACAAATCGGTATATCTGTGTGTATAGAAGAATCTGTTCTGATCTGTTTTCAAATATGGCTAAACTTCGTAAAATTGCCGCCGCCCAGCTAACTGATCGATCTATGAAGAAGCTGGCAACCTCTTTAAACACACAAAATGTTTTCTTTCTATAGAAACAACGGTGCACCAACACATAGGTTGGAGGATAAACACCTTTTTGGTTTGCTCCCTATCAAGGGTACAAAGGGTAAAGTAGGTTTGACAGGCTAGCCCTTTACTCTTGGTTTAGTAACTCTATTTCAGTTAGGAATAGGATTGCAACCCTTTTCCTTGCATTTTGGCCCTTACACTTTTTTTGGCAGAGAAATAGAAATGTTTTTGCACCTCTTTCTTCGCAAATCTGGAGTACTACCTCAAAGGGGCAGAGCCAATGGTACAGCATCTCCCCTTTCTCCAGTTGGGGGAAAGGCAATGCTTAGAAGCTTCACACGTTTGCCAAATGTTCTGTAAGGCCTGATTGACAAAGAAGCAAACGAAAAAGTCGTGGAGAGTAGCGGACGAGAAAAACAAACAACAAGGTGTCGATAAGAAAGGAGACATGGATGAGCAAGTGGGTTGACGGAGAAGGTAGGAAGATGTTGAGAGAAAAAAGCAACACAATTACCGGCTCGCTATATGCTGATGAGTTGTGATGTAACAGTCTTTGGCTCATATGATAGAAAGAAAAGAAAAAAATTTACCTTGGTCATCTCCACAGTCTACAAATCTCAAGAAAATGCACACCTTGATTGGTTCTACCACATGAGTTCTGCCATGTTCCAGGAACTTTCTCTTATTCAAAAGCTGCCTCCTCTTCCCCTGTGAAATGTGGACTTGCTGGGCAAGTGGCCCAGCATTTCCCAGGACATAGACGTCTTTGTTAAGGCACAATGCAGTAAATGCGTACAAATGGACTGCAATGCGAGTCACTACTTATGGGGTGCCATGGCTTGGCAAATGAGCTAATGTGTTTTGGGAAAAAATACAAAACTAGAATATATAGTTGCAGGTTTGGATTTTGGTAAGTTTGTACTTGCATGTAAATTTCATACCGTTGTTCTGACACAGCAAATTTGAATTGAGCGCATATTTATTGGTGTCTGGTTCACATCAGTTAGCTTTTAATTATACTGCTGTAGTCTTAGCTTTTAAGTATAAGCCCCTTAAGATGACAGGTTCAATGTTGACTGGTTTACTGCCACAATGTCACCCTATGTGGTTGCATGAGCGACGGAAGCACTAGCGAACTGAAATTGTCTAGAAATGTATGCATTATGAAGAGCCAACCCCCTTTAAGCTTCTCCTGTGGCAGCCATTTGTATCTCCTGTTTCATGACCTGTGAGAGATTTTGACTTCTAAGAATTCATATATTCACTTACCTGCAAACTCCTGATGTGATGTATACACCCCAATGTGATAGTGATTTTTTTTTTTATTTTTAGTATCGTGAAAAACCGATATTTATCTAGATTTTTTAACCCAGCACATGAGAACCAAAATTATGTTGCTGCTGTGAACTTGTGTGCACAGGTAACCTAGCACATGTTTTTGTAAATCCTACAGCTGAACACTAGATAATACATTGGCATCGGATAACCTTATGTTGGCACAGTCCCTACCTATTTTATCTTTGCACAAACTGGCTTATTAAATAAGAACTTGAGAAATCTGTTAATCATTGACTCGAATGAGGTTGCATGACCTTGCAAAAATGTGGTTTTCCACTGCACAAAAATACATCTCCCAAATGCATTAATACTGAATCTACAGAGACTCACACACAACTTGCATACATTTGTGTAGAGTGTATGCCAGTTGGGGGGGGGGGGTTGGAGCTTGATTTCTCTTTTGACTCTTGTCCTGGCTGCCTTTAATCTACCCGGGAAGTACACTGCTCAAAATAATAAAGGGAACACTTAAACTACACAATGTAACTCAAAGTCAATCATACTTCTGTGAAATAACACTGTCCATTCAGGAAGCAACACTGATGGACAATCAATTTCACATGCTGTTGTGCAAATGGAACAGACAGCAGGTGGAAATTATAGGCAATTAACAAGACACCCCCAATAAAGGAGTGGTTCTGCAGGTGGTGACCACAGACCACTTCTCAGTTCCTATGCTTCCTGGCTGATGTTTTGGTCACTTTTGAATGCTGGCGGTGCTTTCACTCTAGTGGTTGCATGAGACGGAGTCTACAACCCACACAAGTGGCTCAGGTAGTGCAGCTCATCCAGGATGGCACATCAATGCGAGCTGTGGCAAGAAGGTTTGCTGTGTCTGTCAGCGTAGTGTCCAGAGCATTGAGGCGCTACCAGGAGACAGGCCAGTACATCAGGAGACGTGGAGGAGGCCGTAGGAGGGCAGCAACCCAGCAGCAGGACAGTTACCTCCGCCTTTGTGCAAGGAGGAGCACTGCCAGAGCCCTGCAAAATGACCTCCAGCAGGCCACAAATGTGCATGTGTCCACTCAAACGGTCAGAAACAGACTCCATGAGGGTGGTATGAGGGCCCGACGTCCACAGGTGGGGGTTGTGCTTACAGCCCAACACCGTGCAGGACGTTTGGCATTTGCCAGAGAACACCAGGATTGGCATATTCGCCACTGGCGCCCTGTGCTCTTCACAGATGAAAGCAGGTTCACACTGAGCACATGTGACAGACGTGACAGAGTCTGGAGACGCCGTGGAGAATGTTCTGCTGCCTGCAACATCCTCCAGCATGACCGGTTTGGCGGTAGGTCAGTAATGGTGTGGGGTGGCATTTCTTTGGGGGCCGCACAGCCCTCCATGTGCTTGCCAGAGGTAGCCTGGCTGCCATTAGGTACCAAGATGAGATTCTCGTATGCTATCAAAACGTTGGCCTTCAGATAGCATACTTATGGTTGGCTGCTTCTATTACCATTAGAGTTGTTTCTTTTGAGCAAGAATAAGGTATGTCTCTGCTTTCAGTACAGGCAGCTGAGGGAGCTATTAAAATGGATGGAAAAACTCTAGTTACTAAAGAATACCTTCACCCTTTTTTCATGCAGAAAAATGTACTGCTCCTTTTTAAATACGTTTTACAATTGGGTCCCACTTACATTGCCATAATAATTCAGTCCATAATTGACATTCTTACATTTGGATTTAATAAAAATACATACAAATTCTAGTTCATTTTATTTTTTGTAAGTACATTACATGCATTAGTCAGTTTACATATGCTTTTAAATGGGTTCATTTTAATATTTTTATTCTGCGTAATAAAGTGGAAGCTGTATTGTGTCTTCTTATAGTTAAGTTGCTTCTGAACCCATTGTAATTGTTTTGTATAGTACAAGTGTACTCAACATATCAGAATCTGTGTATAATTTGTGTACTGTTTAGGTAGTTTTGCTTACTTTAGAGGAAGACGGCAAAACATTGCTACAGTATTGAATTACAAAATGTTTTTTTTTTTTTTTTTTCCTCCTCCAAGGGTCGCCGGATGAAAATATATAATTTCGTATATTATAAAAAAAAAAAAAAAAAAAACGGGATTCGTAGTGGTCTTTTGGGAATTTGTTTGACAGACACATTAAGATTAGAGACAACTGTCCCTCCCGATTCATCTCTAGACTTGGTGCAATTGAATATTTGAAAATGTACCTAACCCAAGACGGCTGTAGACTTTGAGGCCTCGACTACTTGTTACTTCCAAATGCATACATAATTATCTTTGCTACCTGATTTAAAGCAATTAAAGTTGGTATGGGAGGCATTCGAATAAAAGGATTGTAAAATAGACTGTAGTTTCGCTAGTACATATAAATGGAAATTTTTAGGAATTTGGTAGGTGACACCGAGCTAGAAGGTCATCGTGGAAAAATTAAATTGTGTAAGTGGCATATTCAGTGATGAAAGAAGTTTGACATCTCCATTGTGCTTAATTTAGTTTAATGTGTCACCCATAGCATTATTTTAAGAGTGCTTCACAATTGACTTTTCAGACAGATCATTACTTTCTGCAACTCTGTTCAGATACTGAGCAGATGATAAACTTTTGCATGCTGCCAGGATAATGTAGACTGTTTTTCTCATCAGTTTCTTTAGGTCACTGTAGTTTCCACCTAACCAGTCCTGACGTTTCCGAGCTCTTGGACCTGGCTTGACTATATCCTTGAAGCATTTCCAGTCAGTTTCCATGTCATCAGAGGTTACATTAACAGCTCTCAGCTGTCTTTCAGTTAATCTGTACAGTTCTGGTTTTGCAGGATCTGTGAACTTGCTTGAATTTTAGCTTCTTAAAGGGTTTTCCTTTTTTCCTGAGGTCTAGATGATGACTTGAGAATTTAAATGTACAAAAACATTGGTGTCATCAGAATTTAGCTACCCTCTTGAACTGAAGACTTGATGTCTATTACCCAGTTTACTTTTTTTAGCCTCATTAAACAGATACTGCCCATTTCTTGCAGTTTAACATTTTAACATTTGCCATTTAGAAGCTGAAACGACTAAACATCGATCTGCATCCATAAAATATATGGCTTTACATGTATCTTGATCAGACATTTGGATGGCATATAGACAAGGTACCTTCAGTACTATCTGCTACGAATCATATTCTGTGTTCTGTAGAGAAGAAATTAAATATATCAAATTGCAGAAATGCTTAGCGTGTACCATGTTTGCTTTTACAGCTGGGGAATGTATAATAACTAGGATTCACTGTGGCACAAACTCATTTATTCCTATCTGCACTATATATAAACGGTTTGACATGGTCTACTTTCACTGCATAACACTCTCCAAAACCTTCACCAAACCAAAGATGGCATTTTCGTTGCTGTCGTGTTTTTTGTTTTTATAGGACGGAGGTGAATCGCTACTTAGGGCCATACAACTTTCAATGGCAGAATCTTTTAATTAATATGGTAAAATAACTGCTTTTAAACATACCTGATCTTCTAGGGTGTAAGGATGTCCCAAGACCTTGTATGCATCTTGCTAAAGACTTTGAAACTTTCTCAGTGTCAACAGCTTTTGGGTAGTGCAATAAAATATAAAGTTCAGAGACAAAATCTGGTTTTAGCACCGAACGTGTTTTGTGTACTAGCTATTTAACATTGTAAAGTACATGTAGTAACCCAAACAATGTTGTGGAATTTATGATCCCTATAGACTGTATGTTAGTGAAGTCATGCATATTTTAAAATGTTAAGTTTGTAGGTATATGTAATCTTTCAGTGACAAATCCAACATTTTTAATCCAGGATATTCCAGTTGCAAATATGTTACAATATTTTCATGACAACCAACTGTTTCTGACACATGTTAATCTGGGATTGCTTTTAAACCTCGTTTCAAAGGCACCAAAGCGTCTGTTTAGTGTTTAATTTTCCCTTGACAGCAAGTCTGTAAGCAGCTAACTGGAATAGGCTGTGCAGGCTTCAAACATGGACCTTCTTCTGCAAGAGTTTATTATTGTTGAGCACTAATGCATTAGAATGGGCATTTTTGGTTTCTTCACCTGGAGCAGGGCTAGCGATTGAAATTCAAAGCTTGTTTCTTGTCTACAAAATAAATATCTAAAAAGAATTGCAGAGCAGTTGCTCTTCTGGAGACGTCCACTTTGAACATATGTCAAAGCAGTATGTTTCCATTTTTTTGGTTAAATGTATGGCATTAATGGATCATTTCAACCACAGGAAAAATTAGCTGTAGGACTAAGAAGAGATATCCATTTTTCTCGGATTGATTTTTCTTAAATGAATAATATACTAAACTATGAGACTTTTTTGTAAACATTGCCAGATCATCTTTAAGGCTAAGAGATACTTCTTTACCAGCTATCCTGAATATGTAAACCCATTTTTGTACAGTTGGTTGGCCTGTAATCTGTTTTAAACCTGTGTTTAGCTGTAGAAAATTACTTAAACAAACTGGTTTAACTTGAAAAATAAAAGTCTCAGCTGTGAAGAGTTTTACATGGATTTAAGTGTAACACTTGGATCAGCAAGAAAGGTTGGTAGCTACCCAGCATGGGTCAGTTTGGCATTTGCCAACATTTGCTCTTCAGGATATTTGGCAAATTTGGGCTCAAGTAACATTTCAGACTGATGTTTTAAAACCAAATGCCATAAGTATTCTACTTTCACATAGACATGCCATCAAAAGTGCAACGAAAAGGGTTAATTCTGTTGCTACTTTTCAGTTTAGGTATGGAAAAAGCAAAATTAACCATATTAAGGGCTTAAGTTGCAGTTACATATTTGAAAGAGAATACCTTTTACTGTGTGTACTTTTGGGAAAAATGTTGGAAAAGATCAAAAAAGTAAAACAGAATTAAGTTGAATATTTTGTAATGCAACAATTTCACAACCACGTGAAATTAGAGACACGCTTGACCAATATGATAATCCTTTTGTATTCTGTCTCATTTGGTCTTTTAGTTGAGTCCTAATCCTTCATTTGACATCAAAGCAGTTGATATTGGCACACAAGTGTTAAATGTAGCATTTGGAGTGCACACTATTGAATCACATCACAGAAGACCTAATAAGTAGAAACTTTTTGTTTTAGAACAAACCTTAAAATGAGCCAGATTATGTATGCTGCCAATCCATACTACAGTAATTGTTGGAGAGGTGAGTTGGACAGGCTGCAAAAGATAGATTCACTGCAAATGTGTTTTTAATCCTAAAGACTAAAAATCCTAAACTAGGTGGGAGGCATAACCTTTAAATGTGTCATGGAATATTACTCCTCTGGAGAAAATGGAGCAAAGCATTACAATAGTATCTAGACGTAGTTTAGTGACTTTACAGTTGGACAAGTCAAAACAGTTTCCCTTTTCATCCTTGTACTATAGTAATAGATTCATATCACAATGGATTTTAAATTAAAAGAATGCCTCCGTCATGTGAATATATTTAGCTTAATCACAGGTAGCAAATGCCGTCTTGCAACTGACACTTTTATCTCCCTGCCTTTGACTACATAAGAAGGGTAGAGTTAAAAATATAGCAAGTCATTCTTGGTTTAATTCCAAATCCTAAAGTATTTTAAGGACCATTGTGGCAATTCTCCTCTTGGAAACTCTCAAAGGGCCATCTTCCAACCTGTGCATTGTTTAGATTATATATGGCACCCTAGTGAAATGTCCAATTCATAGCTCAATGCCTATTAAAGTTGGACATTCCAGCCATCATACGCACTTTATTGTGTGGCCCCTTTTGCTATTGCATGTGGCTTTTGTGCAGAATCTCCCAAAATACATTTTCTCCATTTTTCCCCAGCGCCCAACTAAATGTCATGTAGGAGATGTGTTGATATACTTGCCTCTGGGATGCTTCTGTGTTGGCTCTGAAAATGCCATTAGAGGTCTGTACGGTGTGCATATATGTAGATATGTAGGTCAATGGGAGCTCTCTGCCATCACTGTACATTTAGGTCAATGGGAGCTCTCTGCCATCACTGATTGGTTGCTTCAAGCAACAATAGTCTGACCATGGAGGAGGAGGGCGGGAACTGCTGCAGCATGGCTGCCTCCTCGGTCTCGGTTATGGACTGTAATATACATTCTTCCAAAACAGGAGGGATAAAGTACTGTACTTTCTGAGTACTTTTAATATGTATTTTTCTATAGTGTGCGTGGCAGGATGTTAAATTGTCCCTTTAGTGGGGCTCCAGAGAGCTTTGCCTTCATTTTTTTGTCATTGTTGGAAGTATTGGCAATTGAGAAGCTGTTTACACATTCATCTGTATTTGTACACTTTTGTCATGCTATTTGCCGTTCAGAAGAAACTGTCTAGGCATAAACCTCGGTGTTTTATGTGATCAACAGAATCTATTATGCTGCTTGTTTTTGCAAATGGGCTAGCTACTATGCCAGGTGTAACAGTGACTTGTTCTGTTTTTGTATCCTGATATATCCTGATCCCTCCAACTATTATCTATGAGTATATCTGAAACCAACAAGTCTGTTCTAAATTATACTTTTACAGAAACGCATATGCCAAGATTTATATATATATTTTTTTTTCAGAAGCTTGTCATTTTCATGTGATAAAGTGCACATACATTGGAACACTTTGTTGTGTGGGTTGTATATGCAGTGCATTTATTTATTCTTTGAATTTGTGTGTGTTGGAATTTTGTTCTCTAAACATTAGACTTCTCACCCTTTTTCTCTTAACAGGAAGGAGTGCATTTTCACAATTGATCCCGCCACGGCTAGAGACCTGGACGATGCCTTGTCATGCAAGCGGCTCCAAGATGGTATAGATCCAAGTCTTTAATGCTTTGTTTAAGCCATTTGTAATATGTTCCGGCAGGATGTTTGGAATTGCAATTAAATAATAAAGATGTGCCTGTGGTCATGGAACACCAGCTTATTCTGTTCTGGGGTTTAGAGTAAGAACTAAAAAAAAAAAATAAATAAAAAAAAATTTGTGGCGATTTAATAAGCCGATAAATCATTGGCGTATATTCTTAACATCTTTGGTGTCTCTCTGACACATGTTTTAGGCAACAAAAAATTGTTGGGTATAATTAGTCAGAAAATGACAATCCACAATTACCTTGGTTGAAAAACCCAGAATGCAATAAAATGAATTTCACTGAACGGTCTGAAGTGTGTTTCAGGCTGCTGGTATAATTTATGGCATTTGGCCAAGATTGAAAAACAGTAATTAAAACTTAAAAAAAAAAAACAAAACTGAAATAATTTGCACTTTTATAGAAATTTTATTCCTGTCAAGTTTAACATATCACCGTACTGGAGATAACATCCTCAATTGAGTTAGCTGTACAATGCGGAATGTATTCTTTGTATATAAAAACATATTTTACATTTAAATGATCTTGATGACTGAGCCCTATGAAATGCCATGCAGCAGAAGCTAGACATATTCAGGCATCACAGCATCCGTTCAGAAACCATTGGGAGCAATATCTTGCCCATGGCCTATCAGGTCTACAGCCCCGCTGTAAACTACTGAGGTCTATATTGCAATTTGATAACATGCAAATTGCCAACTCCTAGTGGGTTATCTGATTATATCTAATCCAAAGTATATTGTTTCATGCACTCTTTCAAAAAAAAAAAAAGTGCACATGAGCTTTACAAACATTCTGATTCTGAGGGGGGGGGTAATTTTTTTTATATACTGCTAAAAAGTTCCTCTGCAAATATGACTTGTATAACATTTTTGGTACTTCTCTTTTTATCCTCAATAAATTTCCAAAGTCCTGATATTTTTAATACCAGGCAGAGACAGCTGTGCTGGAAAAGGCTTTGAGTAAAAGCCTGGATTATTTGCCAATCACAGGGTTAGCTGTTAACTTGCCAGGCTGCCATTATGGAGGGGGGGTGGCTGCAGTCAGCACTACAGATTGTAAAAACTCACAGTATCTGCTACAGATGCCTGTTATACAGACTGCTCTGCAGTGATGTCATTACAAGATGCCGCAGCCCAGATGCCTGCCTGCAGTTCAAAGGGATGCCAGTGATATGACATCACACGACAGCTTCTGCGCTTGACGTTAGTTTTGGCTAGGAGCCAAACAAATGTCTGTATATTTTGCAAATGCATTCATAAGCTGAGAGGCTTGTAAACCCATTTAATGCGTGATCTTATGCTGTACAAAGTTAAACTATGTGGCAAATTAACATGGTTGTTATCCATACTTTCCTTTTCACAGTAACTATGTCCATTTGGATACTACTTTCTGTATTATGGACTGTAGTACATGTATGGACAAAGCATCATGTTTACATTTATGTATGTGGAAGCCAGTAGTGTCATTCTTGATATTTAAGCTTTTTTTGCCTGATCCATATAAAATGCCAGTGTTTTGTGTGGGGCAAGCAAGTATCCAGTTTGCTTCAGTGTTTTGAAGGAAGGATGGTTAGTGGTTTACTTTTGTAAAACCCTTAAATTGTTTGCTGCCTTTGTTGCCAAATGTGCTTTACAATTTCTAAGGGAACACGTAAAGTGTATGAAAACAGAATTATGGCTATTAAACAAGTATTTCTCCCTTGTATATTCCTTGGTCTTCCCCATTGTGTTAAATGACCAAGGGAATTACACCTATGTGTTACCTAATATTTATACCCATGGTATAAGTCATGATTGAACAATTTTCTTTTCCTCGCCACCCAGCTGTACTAAATTGTAAAATATCACTGGATATGTGTTCTCGTATCTTCTGATATGAATTCATAGGGGTGCTAATAGCTGCCGCATACATATTCAACATTTTTTTTTCTTATTTATTTGTTGTAATACAATAAGTGTAGTGCAAAGTATATTTGTGCATTTTAAGAAGAAAACATAAAAAGGTTTAAAAAAAAATTAAGACAATTTTTCATAACTTTCTTTGCAAATATTTATTAAGGGTGTAAAACACAATTCTGTATGTTCTAAATACCCTGTAAAATACATTTGTGCACACTAAACAGGTTTAACATTTTGTTAAAGTAGTGTAAGATTTGTTGTGGAATATTACTAAAAAGGCTGCATGAATTAGGGATTATATGGTCCATGCACCTCAACATGCCGGTTGCTTGTGCTCTTAAATGACAAGGTAATGTGAACAACATGCTTGTAGGCCCCTAAAAGCTGTGTTATAGTTATGAGTTGGGTCTTCTGAACCACCTATGGATTATACATATTTCTTCTTACTAGATCAAGCACAATACTTAAAATTACTCATCAGTGATTTTTTGATCTGTGGTGGAAGCATCCTAAAACCTCTTTAAAAATGTGATGTTTCTCGAATGAGTCTCCCCCCCCCCTTTTTTTGCTGAGATTGAGCAGGGCTAAACGAGGTGGAACCTGCATGTGAGAAACCATGAATGGCATGGAAGTGGTAGAAAGTATGTTGGACAAAACAGGGTAGTGCACAGTGACCATTTGCCATTGGCAATCACCGCTTTCCAAGGGGTTAAGCCCTCATGTTCTCCTGTAGCTTCTAACAATGCCTTGATAACATAAGGATGGCCAGACAAGCTGGATAGTTATAGTCCCCACTGTCATCGGTGGGGTTTTAATAGGCCTAGAGAGTCAGTATTTTAATGTCTTATCTAGTGCTTCTGGGGCACATCCAGGTGTAGGGTAGATTTATGTAAAGCTAATTAAGTTGAGACCCTGTTTTGAAGTTGTGACAGCCACTTTTCAATGAGACAATTTTATCAAAAAAATACACCAGCTACCACAGATTCATGATCCTATATTGGCAAATATTAACCCAATAAACAATTCTCCTTTGTCTGTGTACATTCTTCATATCTAAAGATCTAAGCACGATACTGCTAGGTTTGTAGTTCTACTTTCGAAGCACACAACCAAAAGAGAATGCTTGTTACTATGGCAACCTAATTCCTGCACATCCATGACATTTAGCCTTGGCACCGTGTAAGAGTGTCTTTAGTGTTCGTGTTATGATTTGTTCATAGAATGAGGGGGACTTAAGCTTTAAGATGTCCTCTTGGGGTGTGCTACTGATGTGATAAATTGCACATGTTTTTTGGAAAATAAGTCTACCAAATAGAAACAAAACACCCCCTGTAACTAACACGTGTATCCACAATTGGTAACACTGTACCAATAGATATAGGAGAGTCTGTCAGCCAAATCTGAAAGGTTGTGTAGTAATGTCTCACTCGAATGGCTAAATCACTGTGTTGGTGTCTGCCTACATTCACTGTATACCTTGTGTGTGCGATAATGCAGATGATCTCCCTAAAACCCAAATGCTTTAACTGAAATATAAGTACATGGTGAACCAAGGCAGGAAGAAACAAATCAGATTACAGAAGTCTACTGAACAGTCCTAATTGCCATCCTTTGGTTGCTTTGCCTGCCCATCCATGTGGGCTGTTCAGTAGACTTGCCAAGGTGAATCTCAATATATCCTTTTTAAGGGTTACCCCTTATAGGAAGGAGTCCATTCGCATTTCAGATTCTCTACAATTTGTCCTTTGAGAGCTCAATCTTCAGATTTACATCTATTTCCCCTGTGACCAAGTCTGGACATTTTCCTGCCATGGTCCCTGTATGCATAAATCCAGTCTGTAAGCATTTCAGACTAGAAACATGGCACGATTGTCCCAACTAACAGCTGCAGCAAATACAATGCAGCCCCACTGCTTTGGCAAGATATCTATGTAATGTCGATATAGAATTAGAAACTTAAACTTGTGAATTAACATTTTTATAAAGATAGTGCTGTGCTGTAAACAATTTCTTTGGTAATAGAAAATGCTTTTCAATCAAATGTATGTTTACTTGTATATGTGTATACTTGTAGTTTAATATACTGAGACGTTATAGTTTAGGAAGATGTGAAGGACAGCTCTGAAAATTGCAGTACAATGCTAGAAAACTTTGAAATTTGTTCCAATAGTTAGAGAAAAGCTTGCTCGGTGGAGAAAGTGGAAGTTAGAGGGTTTTTTTTTTCCCTCTGCAGGCGTAGCCTTCCCGTCCTAACCGCTCATATTATGTAAATATATGTAACCAAATATTTATTTGGGGCTTCCATTAAAGGCCTTGGGATCTCAGGGGGTCTGCTAAAGGCTTCCCACCGCGGGGGGATATCCTGATCCTTCTAACGGTTTGTTTGCATTGGCTCCCTGCTCCTGTTATCTCATGTCATGAGATCGTTCTCAGTTTGTCGGTTGTATAACCTAGCTCTGAAAGTTCAGGCGGATAACACCGGGCTTATTAAATTAAGATTCTCAGTAATGCTGACACAAGATAACTGGTGTACTGCCGTATAGTACGATTTTGCAAAGTTTATGAATAAGAAAAGGTTATAGAGAAATTGTCTAATGAGGGAGCGTGAATTGTCTAAATGTAAAAGCCGTAAACGTAGCAGTACAGCTATACTGGGGGCTCTATTTCAGTAAATTTTAACCGCAGTGTCCCATGGGACACAAAACATAGACCATGAAACATCATTTGAGATCTCTGGAGATACAGCAACTGTTTTTTTGTTTAATTGGACAGTTTTTATGAATTGATTTCAAAATAATGAAAGTAAGATTGGCAGCAATAGTAGGACAACAGGCAGGTACTGGTAGAAAGACAGACACATGGCTTATGGGACTTAATTTACTCAAAATTGGTCCATTACTAAAACAAAATAGAGGAACTCTAATAGAGAAAATAGCCTCTTTGGCGGCCTCAAGAGAGTATGCAGTGGTGGAGCTGGCACTGGTGGACAGGAGTACAGCTGAAACACCACTTGGACGTGCTGTGTGTGCACTGTCCCCAACCTGCCTAATTTATGTACAATGTTTTGTGCTTTACCAAAAAAAAAATTAAAACAAAAACAGGAAAAAATACAGCCACCTGCTGCTTGTTTTCAGAGATTTATATGAATGCACAAATTAGGCAAGATTTTGTTAAAAATGAAATCAATTACAACTCTGCTCAAGTCTAAAACATAGTTCCTGGACAAGCCACTCAGTCTCCCCTAACTAAGATGTCAATCTCCCTGCTGTTTACTAGAAAAAACAAATGGCTGGGTCATCCAGGAGCAGAGGTTATTTAAAGTTGTCTTTGGCAATTGAGAAAGGTGGCTACGCTGGAGAGTATTTTTGATGTCACTGGAGTGTTTGGACTTCAGTGATGTTTCATATTTTTTTATTTTTTTTCCCCCTTTTCTGTCGTTCTAAGAAGTATGTTTTAAAAGATGTTCTACTATGGGCAACCCAATGTTTTGTTGACCTTGTCACTTGGCTAAAAACAAAAAAAAAACTGATATGCTGCTCCACCGAATTGGGACATAAAAATTGAAGCATAGTAAATGCTTCCTAAACGAGGAAGATACGTGTAAGTAACGGAGCCGGGTAGAGAGGCAGAGCGGTGTATGGGAGCCACTCTCCCATACACCACTGTGGCTCCTCCCCCTCCC
>VKOC01025003.1:0-18478 GCA_009364415.1 Spea multiplicata
AGGAGCTTTAGACAAAGATGGATGTTACATAGGGATAACTGGGGGGGAGGTTGGATACAGCAGCTATCAGAAGTAGTAAGAGCAGCTAGAATGGATATACAATAACAATGATTTATATTATGTGGATAATACAGAGAAGGTAGATATATAAAGTAACGATCAGAGTGGAATCATTGGTTGAGCACTGGAGCTTTGTTTCTCCTTCTAATGTCACAGCAACAGTTTTTGGCCCTGGACAGCTGATGACAGACAGATACTCTAAATGCTAACTACGTAATTCACCACTGCAGAGGGTGCAATGAAAATTTACCCAGCCTTGGTTGGGCAGTGGGAACGGTCCTTACAGACAAATGGCATTCACACCATTGCCCAAACCCTTCTATAACAAAGATCCCTTGGTTTAGTCCCTAAATATTTATATAAAAAATCCATTTACAAGGATCCATACCAATATTACAATAATACTACCCCTCAACATCCTTACATAGAACTTACAATACAATATATAATGATCTACCATTTATTGTAAGCTTTCTATACACTGAGCTATGGCATCCATTCTATGTATTGGATTATCCTTTCTGGGTCTACATTTTATGTAGTACTTTGCCCTGGTTTCCCTGGAGTCAGTAAAATGGATTATATGTCCGTTGCTCACCTGGTTCCACTATGAGTTTAGTGCCAGATCCAAACACCAGTGATCTTGTGTATTTTGCGCCAACATCACAGTGATTCACTGCCTTGTAAAAAAGGACTTTCTCCTCTCTTACTATTAGTAGCATACCCAATAGCAGGACTGCTTGCAGTTTCTTTGATCTTTTTACATTTCTAGTTTTTTTTTTGTTTTGTTTTAACAGTAATAACAAATGTAAAGAAAAATTTGGAAGCATCATCAGATATAATTGAATTGCACAACATTACAGTTAAATGCTTAAAAAAAACATTACTAATGTTTTGAGACATGATTGTAAAATAATCATTGTCAGTGCAGCTGAAGATGAGTTACTGGCAGTAAAGTTATGAATTCTGTATATTCATACATACTGTACATCACGTGAAGCTTTTATGTGGTTTCATTATATTCCTGCCTGTAGATTACACCGTTATATTCCAGGAAGCTGGTGTTACTGTACAAGGAGGAGCATATTTAATTCTATCTCCAGTGCAAATGTAAATACTTAGTATGTGTTTAAAAGGTAAATATATTATATATATATATATATACAAAAATATGCACTGTATGTGTGTATGCACATAGAATGCAGTGACATGTTGGAGAAACAGTTACAGTGCCCCTGTAATATGGGCATCCTTGGTAAATATGAACAAAAAACCCTATGAACATTTCTTCAAACTGCCCATTTCCACCATAAGGGCAATAATTAAGAACTTCCAGTCTACTGGAAAAGTTGGGGTCAGAAAGTCTCCAAAACTACAATCTGACGTCACCATCATCGCCATAAGGTTTAACCCCTTAACAACCAATTCTGGAACAGACACATCACGCAAAAATGGTCAGTTAACAACCAATGAAGTGCCTGGCACGTCATAGCATTAAACAAGTTTAGAAAGTGATCATAGATCACTTTCTTTGCTTAAACACTGTTGCCGTAATACCCCGATGTCAAGGAATTCAGCAACGCATTCAACGTCCGCCGTATACTGTATGGTGGTGGACACCCGTTTTAAAAGAGTTTAGGAGGCGATTGACGATCGCCTCCTAAACTTCAATGGTGGCGCTGAAATGCCTCAATAGTGAGGCATTCAGCAACACCAAACTCCCACCCTTTAAAAAAAACAAACAAGTTGCCAAAGTTTCCAAGATGGTCTATTCAAACTCTCTTGAGAACTCTGGCTCCCCTTGCAGGTTGAATACTGGTACTGCATTCAGCCATGCAAGTCATTGGAGCCCATCTTTCTAATCACAATGTGAAAAAACTATGGAAAAAAATAATAATAGCAAAAATAAAAATATAACATTTAAAAAGAATTATGCAGTGATGTCACCAACAGGGGAACCATCTAGTTCCAGCAAAATGTAAAAAAGTCAAAAAATAATAAATAAAATAAAAAAGAAAGTTTATTATTATGAGCAAGTGCTAAAATTAGCGCTGTATCTTCCCAAAAATCCTGACATGGAAAGAGTTAAAATAAAAAGCATTTGAAATACCCAGAGGGTATCTATTTTCCAAGATAGGGCATAGGCACAGACTGATCAAAATGGGAAAAAGTCCAAAATGTCCCATGCATGGGTGGTATCACTGTAATCAAAAGATGTTGCTGAACACATATTGGGGTGTTGTTTGACTGTGACATGTACCAGGAGCTGTATATTCACACCTGAATTACATTTTGTGTGATAAATAATAAAAAAAATACTACCTCAAATTAGTGCCCAGAAGGGGTTAAAATACCACCATTTGAAATACCCTGAGGTGTCTAGTGTTTAAAAATATATGATTTGATGGGGTAAATTAAATTAGCCAACTTTATATGGCCCACTTAGGACATGGAGGTAGTAGGACCAGATGTTAAAGTTAAAAAATGCGCACTTCCCAAATGTGGCATTTTACCTCCTAAACAACCCAACAAACCCATGCGTGGGTGGTATTACTGTACTCGGGAGATGTTGCTGTTATTTGATAGTGACGCATACCAGGAACTATACATTTATACCTGAAGTACAATTTGTGTGAAAAAAATACAAAAGAAATGACTACCACAAACTTTGGCAAAGTCTGGTGATCTCATTCATGGAAAGGGTTAAAATACTAGCATTTGAAATACCTTGAGGTGTCTAGTTTTCAAAAACACATGGTTTGATGGGGTAAATTGAATTAGCCGACTTCAAAGATGGCACAATTATGACATGGGGCAGTAGAACCAGATGTCAAAGTTTCAAGTTAAATGATGCGCACTTCCCAATGACAGATGTAGCTTCGACTCACGGGCCAGGCTCGGCTCAGTTGCTCAATTAAATAAAACACCAACACACAAGATGGGTTTGAAAAGGCCACAGCCGTTTTATTTAACAGTCATTGTCCTGTAAAACCTGAAATAATAAACATAGATCCGTTAACAGAAACAATGACGTAACCAAAACCAACCTAGCTTGCCAAGTTATCCAGGTACCATACCACACACCAATTTTGGGAGGGGACATACCAGGATGCCCCAACCCGGACCTGAGGTTCCGAGCACCACTCCTTGCAAGGAACCTCCCACCGGTTATGACCACCAATGATCATACCACCACATTAACCCCTTGGATACCTGGCAAGCTACCGCCCACAACTGTGACTAATGCAGCAACACTACTCCACAAACTCAACCACATAAGAGGAGGGAGGGTGGGACAAACACCACCAGGTAAGGTTAAACAAAATGGATCCTTACCCCTGTGATCACCAAACTTAAATATCCTCCTACCAAAACTCCTCCCCTAAAATCCACAATTTCTGCCTTAGCCTAGCCCTGCTCAGCACTCTGTCAGGGCCCACTCTAGTCCATTCTGGCCCCCGTGGGCTTCAATATGGCATTTTACCTCCCAAACAACCCATGCATGTGGAGTATCACTGTACTCGGGAGATGTTGTTGAACACATGTCGGGGAGTTGTTTGACAGTGACATATACCAGGAGCTGTAAATCCCTTCCTGAAATGCAATTTTTGTGATAAAAAAAAACACAAAATTACTACCACAAACTTTGACAAAGGGTTGTAGTAGAATTAGTGCATGGAATGGGTTAAAATACCAGCTTCTGAAATACCTTGGGGTGTTTATTTTTCAAAAAATATATGGTTTAATGGGATAAATTGCATTGTTCGGCTTTAAAGATACCCAAAATAGAACATGGAGCAGAATTACCAGATTTGGAAAAAATGTTTTGAAATAGCAAAATGCTAGGAGAAAATTACAGCTAAACACAAGCACTGCAAAAGTGTTAAAACAAAAATAAAAAACAGCCTGGTCCTTAAGGGGTTAAAGAAAAAAGCCTTTACTCTCATCCAAAACATAAACAGTTATGTGATTTATACATCACAATGCTTGTGACATATTCCAGGTATTTTCAGTAAGGATTTCCCCTGGGCAGAACATGGAGCCATTATCAGAGATGAGTGAATTTTTAAAAGTACCAGATAATACAAAGGCTTTTCAGACGGTTTAAAAACACTTTTTTGCACACACACAAACACATAAACATCAATAACATTGTTAGATGATATACAGCATATACTATATGACCAAGACTATGTGGACACTAGAGTTATTATTATTTATTATTTTATATAGCGCCAACAAATTCCGTAGCGTACAATGAGACAGGACATAACAAGTAGTATGTAACATAACAAATTGACTAACAGAGACAACAGGTGATGAGCTGTGACAACAACATCTGACAACAAATCCCGGGGCACAGCAGCTGGGAGATCCTTGAACCGGCTTAAAATCACTCAAGGGAGCCGGAGGTCTGTTAAAGACCTCCGATACTGCTCCCTTGTGAGCCTGCTCCTCCAGCGGCGGACATTACTGTCCGTCTCTGGAGGGGTGCCAGGTGCCGGCAAGTTAACACCCCCCTGATGAGCGGCACCCGGTGCGGACCGCCCCCCTCGACCCCCGCTAGGTACGCTACTGGGTGAGGGGCTGTTTTTCAGGGTTTGGACTAGCCCCTCAGTTCCAGTGAAAGGTAATGTTAATGCAACTGCATACAATTTAGACAAGTGTGCTCCCAACTTTGTGTCACCAGTTCTATCATGACTTTGGCCCTGTGCCCAAATCAAGATCCATAAACACATGGCTTGACGAGTTTGGTGTGGAGAAACTCAAATGACCTGCACAGAGCCCTAACTTAACCTCATTGAACACCTTTGGGATGAATTGGAATACTGATAGCAAGTCAGGTCTTCTTGTCCGACATCAGTGCCTGACCTCACAAATTCTCGTTTAGGCGGAAATTCCCAGAGCCACAAATCTTGTGAAAAGCTTTTACAGAATGGAAGCTAGTATATCCACAAAGTATATTTTAATGCCCATGGTTTTGGAATAAGATTTGCAACAAGCTCATATACAGTGGGGCAAAAATAGTCAGCCACCAATTGTGCAAGTTCTCCCACTTAAAACGATGAGAGAGGCCTGTAATTTTTACCATAGGTACACTTCAACTATGAGAGACAGAATGAGACAACAAAGTCCATACATCACATTGTCTGATTTTTAAAGAATTTATTTGCAAATTATGGTGAAAAATAAGTATTTGGTCAATAACAAAAGTTCATATCAATACCATTCCAATACCATTCCTCCATGCAGATCTCCTCTACATTAGTGATGTTTTGGGGCTGTTGCTGGGCAACACAGACTTTCAACTCCCTCCAAAGGTTTTCTATGGGGTTGAGATCTGGAGACTGGCTAGGCCACTCCAGGACCTTGAAATGCTTCTTACAAAGCCACTCCTTCGTTGCCCTGGGCGGTGTGTTTGGGATCATTGTCATGTTGAAAGACCCAGCCACGTTTCATCTTCAATGTCCTTACTGATAGAAGGAGGTTTTCACTCAAAATCTCACGATACATGGCCCCATTCATTCTTTCCTTTACATGGATCAGTTGTCCTGGTCCCTTTGCAGAATAACAGCCCCAAAGCATGATGTCTCCACCCCCATGCTTCACCGTAGGTATGGTGTTCTTTGGATGCAACTCAGCATTCTTTCTCCTCCAAGTTCTACCTTGGTTTCATCTGACCATATGATATTCGCCCAAGACGGGCCTGGACATGTACTGGCTTAAGCAGGGGACACGTCTGGCACTGCATGATTTGAGTCCCTGTCGGCGTAGTGTGTTACTGATGGTAGCTTTTGTTACTTTGGTCCCAGCTCTCTCTGCAGGTCATTCACTAGGTCCCCCCGTGTGGTTCTGGGATTTTTGCTCACCGTTCTTGTGATCATTTTGACACCACGGGGTGAGATTGTAAGGACTTACCTGCCTCTCCGGTCCCGCGCCGTGGCCTGTCCCGCGACGCTTCCTCCTCAGCCGGCCTCCCGGGCAGCCAGTACCACCGCTACCTGGTCGGCGTCTTCACCGTATGGCCGACCATGCGGCAAATAGGTAGCACAGCACAAAACATAATATTACACGTTACATCTATAACGTGTTCTTATAACCTCGGGTGACCTCCTTAATGCAGGGCTTGCCTCCACCTGTCACTATAGCAGGAATATGCTGACGTGTTTGATAAGAAGGAGGCTGACTCCTTGCCGCCTCACTGTCCCTATGATTGCCCTATTGACCTGCTTCCTGGCACCGTACTCCCACGGGGCAGAGTGTATCCGTTATCCCAGGCCAAGACTGAGGCCATGGAGGCCTATGTCCGAGAAAACCTCCAAAAGGGCTTTATCCGCCACTCCGCTTCTTCCGCCAGTGCAGGCTTCTTTTTTGTGTCTAAAAAAGATGGCGGTCTATGTCCGTGTATAGACTATCGGGGCCTCAATCGAATCACCATTAAAAACACATACCCCTTGCCACTCATTACCGAGTTGTTCGACCGCCTGAAGGGATCGAAGGTGTTCGCTTGTACTGACCTTTAGCTCCTGATGGCAAAACTTGGCCTGGGGAGGGAACAGGAGTTAAAGGTCCATAAGAGTGATTCATTTGGTCGCTGGCTGGGGCCTCTTCTAGCATCAACTAACGAAGAGCAGCTGCTCTTCATTGGTTGATGCCAGAGCAGGCCAATGTCAGTGACCAATAGAGTCACTCTTGTGGACCTTTAACTCCTTTTGCGATCCTACAGATTCCGCTCTCATTAACCCCTGCAATGCTGTGTAGACAAGGTAGGATAGAGGCAGTGACTTATAGTGGGGAAGGGACCAGGGAGATAAGTTAGGAGATATTAACGAACACGAAGATTCTCGTGTTGTGAGTCTTCCTCTTCGTGTACGTTTTGCTGCCGCCATGTTCGTTTCTTCGGTATTCGGGCTGAACAGTGAAAACACACCATTCATGTTCATTTTCATGTTCGCCTGAATACGAATGCACAAGTCTATTGATTACTAATTTATTGTTGCTTAGTAGGAAGAAAACCTTGTTGCTTAAGCAAGACTTGCATCCACAAAGTGAACATGGAAATCAGTATACATACATTAAGAATACATAATTAATAGGATCGGTTTATCACAAATGATATGGGGTGGGTAAGGCAGATAGTCTGATGGCAGGTATCTAACCTTTAATTAGAGCAGCTGGAGATATACAGATAATAGCAGCTAGGTGCTTTGCCAGACGTGCAGGAAGTTAGAGCAGAGATTTTTTTTGCAACAGAAACATACAATTTTAAGCACTGTGCATTGCCAGCAGCACAGTAGTAAACCCCACTATCTGTCAGGTTTGAGCTTATGATCTGAAGAGTGCACAGATTTCTGGAGGCATCTGTCTTCCCAATAACAGCTCCTTGCAATCCAGGTCCATACACATCTCCTTCTTGGTAAACCCATACCAGGTGGCCATTACTGTCCTTTTTGTACCAGTACATCCAGTGATCCTCCATTCTCCCCCCTAGTATGCTGCATTGGAAAGTTATTCTCTCCCCAACCCTAACCAATCTAATGTCATCTTTTTGCCATACCCAGAGCTCAGAGTAAACACCTGAAAACAAAGCAAAGAGATGTTATGAGTAGTGCCCTGATTGTTGCTCTTTGGGGACAAGAACAAAGGACATTTATGAGTTAAGAACTGAAAAGTCACTCAGGCTATATGGATGAATTTTAGAATGTTTGATGTACATTTGAAGAAAAACCACTACGCCTATTTAGTAAAATCAATATATATATATTAGAATGTTTTAGAGGTCAGTTTTCTATTTATCTTATCATGTACTGTACAAAACAGTAATTTGCTTTTTATGGACAAAATAATGTATCTTTATAAAAACAAATATGTCTACTGCTAACTTTTAAACAAGTATAAATAATATAAATATAATACGTAGGATAATACAGCAATATATACTGCCACTAACTCATTTTTGAAAGAGAGGACTGATAAGGTACTTACCTAAGAGACTGACCATTAATCCAAATAACAAGTGGTTACCCCTCATTTTTGGTGCAGGTTGGCAGTTAGATAGTGGTTACTAGACAATAATGAACATAAGAATATACTAGCTATGTCTAGTTAAAACAGTTATTAGAAGGGATCCGTGAGCAAGCTATTAAGGTGGAAGTAGGTTTGGTCATCTGCATATTCACATAAATTGTATCTGTGGTAAACTAATCACTCGTGTGATTGTTGAATTTCCTGTGTTCCTCATACTCTTTTAAAAAGGGAACGTCCATAGCCACAATAGACTAGCATGATGCAGATGTACGATTGTTTTGGACTACATTTTATCATTCGATCTACTTCAGATATCCCATACTAACCTAACATTCGTTATGGTTAGTATAGTTTCTAAACTATTTGTACGTGTTCCCCACAGAGGTACTTATTAAACATATTTTCATACCTATTTTATTTCTTATAAATTATTGTACTAAATTCATAGATTAGTATTAGGTGACAACAGCAGAAGTAGTAGCAGGGCATTGGGAATATGTTGACACTGGTACATATCCAGCCCCACTGTACACTAAATTTCCCTCAGAATTAGAAAAATATTTATCCCTCAGAGTAATAAGGAAATAAATCTGTAGGGGCAGGGCACAGGGCAGGCACTGACAGACAGACTAAATCCTCCCTCATATTAGAGACAAGAACAATAATTGATCCACCAGAGTAAGGAAGGGCACTGAGGCACAGAGCACAGGGCACAGGGCAGGACAGGCCAAGTACTGGCAGTCACATCCAGCCGCAAGATGGATACTCCATGAATATTAAAAAAGGG
The DNA here is from genome assembly GCA_009364415.1 of Spea multiplicata. NCBI lineage: Eukaryota > Metazoa > Chordata > Amphibia > Anura > Pelobatidae > Spea > Spea multiplicata. The sequence goes on from VKOC01025003.1 coordinate 8,876, forward strand.
GAATTGGGGCACAGGTCAGGTACTGGCAGAAAGACACATTCAGACATCTCCCACCCATATTAGAAAAAATGAAAATTAATTCCTAGACTAAGTAAGGGCATTGAGGAGCAGGAGCATGGAACATGGCAGGACAGGCCAGGCTCCAGCAGACAGACACATTCAGCCACAAGGCCAACTTCTCCCATAATAGAATAAATAAGAATTGATCCCCCATAGTAGCAGCAGAAGGAGTAGGGGACTGGGCAGAAGGCGCAGGCAGATCATAGGCACATGCAGACCCTTGGAACAGGACTGAATTTCCCAAATATTATAAACATTTTTTTTTAAAAAAAGGTCCCCCCCAGAGTAAGGACGGTGAAAGAGGAGCAGCAGCAGCAGCAGTAGTAGTAGTAGAGCACTGGGCAGGCAAGAAGACACTGGCACATGATAGACACATGCAGCCTCCAGTAGCAGGATTTAATTTCCCTAATATTATACATAATACATATTGTAATGCCTGGCTTTGTGACCAATATGCATTTATCAATGAAGAAAAATATATGATATGATATGATATGATAAAAAGTTAACTTGTCCACAAATTGCTATAAGCATAAATAGGCAGCTTGAACTTCACAGCAACAGGTTTTAAAATGTAAACAACTGAAAGGCAATCACATTGTGCACAAGCCCAGCAGAATGCCTGGTTTTGTTATCAATATTTATCAATGAAGATGAAAATTTACAAATAATAAGATAGAAATATAATACATAAATAAAACACTCTGTGTGCCTTATTTTGTCCCAATAAAATGGTAAAAATGTCTGATGCAGTCCATGTTAATAGTATCTATACATTATATAGATATACTACAGCAGTAGACTACAGCTTTTCCAATCCACCCACACCAGTACATTTTCTGCACTAAAATAAACTATTATTACTTTATTAATTAACTTGCAGTTTTGTATATGAGCGATGAGCATCAATCCCAGCATCCGCTAAGCTAACTGTCACGTCTCACACGCCAACTCCCATCAGTCTGTGTGGCTTCAGCACATTTATATATCTATTGCTTGTTCATTCCCCTTGTAAATGCTGATTGGCAGGTTATAAGACTAATCAATGATATCATTGCCATCATAATATACACAGTGGTTTCTCACTTACATCATCAAGGAGTGCCACAACGACTTGTAATGGCAGCTACACGTGACAATGAGTGGACGAATCCTAATGAAATTTCAGCATTTTTGCAATTCATTTTCAGCCGTTTCGTTGGGGATCACCCTCCTTTTTGGAGTAAATTTTTTTTGGAATGCACGAAACTTTGAATTTTCGTTACTAAAACACGTTTGTACTTCTAATGAAGACCATAGACATAACATTTTTCTTTATGATGCTTACACTTATAGGGATATTAAAAACATTTGTCAAAATTTACTTTCTTGACTGTTAATTCAAAATAGCTACATGATAGCTACATATGGATGTCAGCAAAAATAGGCTAATCCTGAACTTAAACTCACACTATTTGATGCAGTCTTGAAAATGAGCATAATCAAGACTGTAAATTCAAGAAAATAGGGACACATTAAAATTGCTACATTAAATGAAATAGCATACATTGCAAAGATTCAAACTCTTAATGATGTACTGGCAATTTGCACGTGGCATAGGCTGTGAAATGAATACATTTTCATTGTAGATATATTTTTACACCTCTGTTTTATAATTGTAAATCCTTAAATGAATGTTAATAGTCAGGGGCGGACTGACCCATTGAGCACTCAAGCCTGGGCCAAGGACCTTTGAGGGTTGGGGGCACTGTCACTCAAGGGGGCCCAGGAGCCCCCGTGACCATTTGTCTCACCGTGCCCATTTAAAAGGAGGAGTGGTTATGATAGGGTGTGACTATGATAGGGTCACCTTGATGCTTGCCACGTCAAGCATTAAACAAGCTTAGAAAACCATCTAAAATTGCTTTCTTCGCTTAAACAATGTTGCTGTAATGCCTCACTGAGCAACACTGAGATAGGCAGCAGAGGCCCTGGGGCGTCAACTCCCCAGGGTGTCAACTTCCACCATACACTGTATGACAGTGGATGCCTGATTTAAAAGAGCTTGATCGCCTCCTAAGCATAAAGGGTGTCACTGAAATGCCTTGATAGCATTCAGTGACACCGAAAACCTACCCCACTGTGACCGCTCCAGAGAGAGTTCACAAGTGCCACTGCAAGAAATTTTGCCTCATGCAAGATGGCGGCGTCCTTTAAGAAAGTAAATACGTTTTCAAAAGGGTTTCTCCAGACCCTTCTGAGTTTTCTAATCACAATGTAAAATGTAAAATATTTAAAAAAACAATAAAAATGGTGAAAAAATAGCTAAAAAAATAATTAAAATATGTGGTAACATTTAAAAATAATTATGCAGTGATGTCACCATCAAGGGAACCATCCAGTTCCAACAAAATGTAAAAAAAGTCCAAAAATATAAATATAAAGTTTATTTTTATGAGCAAGTGCTAAAATTAGTCCTGTATCGTCTCAAAATAAAAGAGTTAAAATACTAGCATTTCAAATACCCAAACAGTGTCTACTTTAAGAAAAAATGAATGGTTTGAAGGGGTAAGTTGGAGTGGCTGGGTTCAAAGATGTCCTAAATAGGTCATAGGCACAGACTGACCAAAATTAAAAAATAGCGCACTTTCAAAATGTGATGTGAAAAAGAACACACAAAAAAATGCTACAACTCTGACAAAGGCTGGTTGTAGAATTAGTGCATGCAAAGAATTAAAATACCACCATTTTAAATACCCTGGAGATGCCAAAGTTCCAAGTTAAAAAATGTGCGCTTCCCAAATGTGGTGTTTTACTTCCCAAACAACTCGACAAACCCATGCATGGAGAATCACTGTACTCATGATGTTGCTGAGAACATATTGGAGTGTTGTTTGGCAGTGGCATATACCAGAGCTATGAGTTCATACCTAAAGTACAATTTGTGTAAAAAAAAATACAACAAAAATTACTACCACAAACTTTTGAAAAGGCTTGTGGTAGAATCTTGTGCATGGAAAGGATTAAAATACTAGCATTTGAAATGCCTTGGGGTTTTTAGTTTTTTTTTAAAATATGGTTTGATGGGGTAAATAAACTTAGCTGGCTTCAAAGATGGCCCAATTAGGACATGGGGGCAGTAGGACAGTTCCAAGTTGAAACAAATATGGTGTTTTACCTCCCAAGCAACCCAACAAACCTATGCATACTGTACTTGGGAGATGTTGCTGAACACGTATTGAGGTATTGCTTGGCATAGGCCAGGAGCTATAAATTCATACCTGAAATACAATATTTGTGATAAAAAAAACCCACAAAAATTACTACCACAAAGTTTTAGTAGAATTACTGCATGGACAGGGCTAGAATAACAGCATTTGAAATACCTTGGGTTTAAACTTGTATAGCAAAACACATACATTCTATATAAAAGTAACAAAATATACATATCTACCAGTTTGTTATTGTTTGTGATTTCAAATTATTTTACTGACTCTGTTGTAACAGAGCTATGGAATCTACTGGCGCTATATAACCTATTTGGTTATTGATCTAAATTGTATATTTAAGGATAGGAGTAGTGTGGCAGATAAACATATGTTAATTAGGTCAAAATCTTAGATGATTAAATCTGAGAATACAAGTGGCAAAGAAACAGGAGCATCCAGCAGCTGCGGTTAAGGAGCAATTAGACATTTCTGATTGGTAACAAAATTACTGTACTGTGCTCAAGAAATGTATCTTTCTACTTGGGTCGTTTTCTTCATATAGCAATATTTAATTGCTAGCATATTCAGTTACTGAGTCACAAATTCACAAATATAGATGAACCCGAAAAGGTCTAGGCAATATCGGGTTTTGCTTCCTTACCTCCTGTCCGGCCATTTTATAAAAGATAATAAAATCTCCTGCATATTTTTTTATGTTGTCATGCCCAATTATGTATCCAGTGTCTCCAGTAGCTTAGAGCTTTAGTTTGCTCCAAAGTTTGTAAATTGGTTGCACTGATAATGCAAAAAATCTCACATTAGCATATCACTCTTAGAACTATTTATTTTCTTTGACTTCACTAAGCATAATGAAGAAGAAACATCAATTCATTTTTTTTCTACAAGAAAGGTTTAGCTGGCCCTGTATTATGTATAGTTAATATGAGGGGACTGCCTAAGAACCACCTTACCAGTTGAACTATGTATCATGCATGGCTAAGTCTACCCATCATAGACAGATGCTCACTGCGTTTGGCTATTCACAATATGTACCAGATTAGTCTATACAAAACATTATGACTTTATTAGGGTAAATCAATGTTTATTAAGGTTTTTCAGTTTATGGGAAAGGGCAGAGGGAAGGGTACAGAAAATCAAAGGGACCAGGGGAAGGGGGGGGGGGGACGAGTAGGTACAGCTGACACTGTGCACGTACAGATATCACATCGACATTGCACGAGTACAAAGGAAAATGATCACAGCATGTAAATATAGCGGAAAAAACAGCACGGCAGGAACAGGGTGCTCCAGAGCAGTAGGACACATAGTTACAAACACCCCGTCCTCACAAGGACAGAGCGCATGAAAAGGGGGGTGCGTAGACCCTCCAGCATTCATCACCCAGAGAGGGGGGGGGCCCGGGCGATCCGCCCACGCGCCAGAAGGAACAGGGGTGTTAGCACCAGAGAGCAGGGGGCAACCACGCGTGCCGAAGCAGACAACCAGAACCATGCAGACGGGAGTCACTGATGCGGGAACCCCCTGTCGTGTATGCACGTTGCGGGAACGCCGCTGGGCGGGATGACGGGGGGGGGGCGAGGCAAGGAAGCGCAACATCCCCCGTGCAACCTCGAATGAGCTCAGCGCACGGACACCCCCAGCACCCAACCTCGGAGGCAGAGCCCTAAACCCGTAGGGAAGGAGAGCAGCAAGAGTATGAGAGGGAAGGGAAGAAGCGAAAAAAAAAAAAAAAAGGGGGGGGGGATGGGGGAAGCTCAGTAGGGAGTGACCGCGCCTCGGAAGGAGGTAACCCGGAGGCCGCTGCTCAGGAGGGCGCGCCATCAAGCAATGGGCGAAATTGGGGGCTAGCGAGCAATTGCAACCAGTGAAACCAAATGCGATGATGTTTTTCAGATCTGTCCGTGGCAGAATAAATCAATTCCTCGAGAACTCGGGTCCGCTCCACCCGTTGGACCCACTCCCGAACATTATGACTTTATTATGAGCCATATGTAGTATAATATTGCAGAATGCAATTTAGATATACATATATTATTATTCATACTCTTTGAGTAGGGTCCTCTTTACCTAATGTATAGGTTTGTCTTAGTCTATAAGGTCTAGTTTTGCCATAACTCTTGAAAATATATACATCATACAAAGCACTGCATAAATGATTTGCTCTATATAAATAAAAGATAATAATATAAAAATATGCTGTATAGTTTATCAAACAGTATAGGTCATTACTGGTTTCCTTTGCTTCCAATATAAACTGCAAGTATAATTTACACTGAGCCTTTCATTGAGTCTCCAAAATCTAGTTTAGTTATTGCACAGCTGAGACTCAGTTCAACATACAGTGCCATACTCCAGGGTACAGTAGTAGATCCCTGTATCCGACTGCTGGCTCTTACTGATTGACAAATTGAAGGTTGTCTGTTCTGGATGGTGATAAGCAGAAAAATGTCCCCCAACATCTTCTCCATCATTGAGAATAAGTTGAAGAGTCCCCTGAGGATTCTGCTTATACCAGATCAGCACATACTTTGTTCCAGTATAACTGCAGTCTAAAGTTACATCATCTCCTTCTTGGACTCTTTTTTCCTGGACACTTTGAGTGACCTCTCCTCCCATCGCACAACCTGTAAATTAAAAGATCAAAATATATGTTGTTAATCTATTGCGTTATTTTATTGTGTGATGAGACTGAAGTTGGTTTACACTATTCAAATAACTAATGGCATGTATTATTGTATACTTGTAATGATGGTCACTGCAATCAGTAGTAAATTCATTTTGGTATCCTGATCACACAGCTGGCCTCCTGAAGTTGCCTTGCCTATTCTCCAGGTGTCTGTTTTGCGCTGCCTCGTAACATCTGCTGCCATCCTCTATTATTTGCATGTACACGCCCAACCTCGCACTAACACTAACTGACTGCAATTCTTCCAATGCCAACATTATTTACATGAATATACAGATATAACTCAGCTGATTGTTCCAGATCTTTTTTTGTATATTGTATGTGTTCAGGAAACACATTGTGTATCTATGTGTATGGAAAATGATAATACACTGTAAAATTACTTTGTAAACCAAAAGGTTGGCTAAGCTGGTGTGCATAAGTTGTTACCTTATAGACAGACACAAATTCATAGTTTATAAAGTATACATATATTTGAACCATGGTAAAATATCATAGCATTTTTGTAGCTTTTTTATTGAGTTGAGAACAGAATACAATGATTGCTATTGTAATATTACATATTGTACCTATACAGTAAACATGACATTAAACCATCGTGGTGTTCTCGTTTTTGCTTTTTGTTTCCCAACATTTTCTTCTTTCTTTTAACATGGAATGAGGAAATCTTTATGAATCAATGAATATATCTGTCTGCCACATATCTGGACTATCAAAGGTATACAGAACAGCCAAGATAAAGCATTTGGATTTTGTTATAATAATAAAACACCATATGTGTAGCTTTAATTATCAATTATTACAGTTACCATTTGAGATACAAAAATGGTGCATCTCATGCGTATGCATGGCTTCTACTGATTAAATACTGTTCATAAACCGTAAGATATTTCCATTACAAGGAAGGCATATTGCTAGGCATTTATAAATGCAGGGCCACAGTGTCTAGAGGACATTATCACAAAATTAACTTAACAAATGTAACAACGATCATAGTTGATACTTGTCAAGATATTATAGCATTTATATACCGGTGTGTGTGTGTGTGTATATATATATATATATATATATATATATATATATACATATATATATATGTCAAATTCAGCATGATCATATAGTCCTCAAGTATGTCACTATGAGATCAAAAAAAGGTTAGTCATTTCCTGCATAGGGCAACTCGGTAAAATCTGGTAAAGAGGCGTAGGGTAAGGTTTGTACTTTGATCATGGGGGCATGTCAGCACTGGCATCTACAGGGGTCATAGCAGTCGCAGCTGCTACAGGGCCAGTGCCTCTAGGGGGCCTGGTGTGACCCCTGCACTCCCTTCTTCCTGTGTCTTAGTACCGACTCAAAATAGTTTAGAAAGGGCCCTTCTGACCTGGACTGCACCAAGCCAGATCGGAAGGGCCCTTCCTCAACTATTTTGAACGGGCACAGGGAGACAGAAGAGACACGTGACCCGAGGTGAAACAATGCGGCTTGCACACAATAGGAGGACCCGGGGCATTTTTGCACCAATGCCCCTGCATGTCAATACCTGCTGTGGTAGGAAACAGTTGTAACTAGAGATACTTTTGTAACTGGTAAATAAAACCGACAGAATCTAGCCAAAACTTTAATGTTTTATAACATGTTTAATGTAATTAAGCAATTTGCATTCTGTGTTGTAAAATACATTATAAATTCAATATGTCTACAGCTGTCAAGAACTGATGTTTAACACTCTAACCTATCGATGTGCAGATAAAATGAGTTGAACCAGGTGGTCAGACAATGGAAATAAGCCACATTTATATTATCATGACGTTTTATGTGATAGATTCACTCTAACTGCTTTTAAAATATTTAAATCTTATACCTTGTCAAATACTTTGCTGCTACAGGGATTAAAAGTTCTTAGTGTATCATCTCCAAAAATGTCCAGAAAGCAGCACACAAAGGGGGGACCATTCAGAATTAGTTTTGCTTCCAGCAAATATATAATGAACATAATTGAATATATTATCAAAACTTTTACCCAGTGCTTTCAAAGATTTTGGGCTGCTACCAGAAGCCTTTTCAGTGTTTTTCAGGAATAGGCAAATCGTCCATACAAGGACACCAGTGCCCATGGCAAGAATTGTGAAGGTCCATACAGCGTCATGTCCTCCATAAACAATGTTGGTGCCTACCCCTGGTGCCAATTATACATATAACCAGTAGGGTGCCTTTTATGAGTTTTATGCAGACATTTTTGGCAAACATGTATTGTACAGGATCAGATAGTATGTATTGAGCATTGCTGACTTTGGTACCAATTGTCAAATATTTTAGGAAACTTTATTGCTGAGCCTCGCTTTGGGCTTGCCTCTGGGCTTTATGTTGCCAAAAAATAGAAATGAAACTGAGGCTGCAATAGATTTGAATTAGTTTCAACAGATACGTAAGAGGCCAAAATGTCAGGGGTTATTTGTTTACATATAATGCTTAATTGGCACTGATATTTTGTTTTCCAACATGCCTATAGGAGTCTAACCTCCTGTAACTATTGAGGAACTCACAGGCAAGTGCATTAAAAAAAAGAACAATTTGTAATAACAGTACTCACCTGCCACCTAGTGTCAATCAACAAGTCTGCACATGATGTGTTTGTATGAAGACATCATGTAATGACCGCAGTAGAGAAAAGCAGTGTATTTATAGTCAGCATTCTTTTTTTGCCGGCCTTCCCTTGTATCCATGGAAGTATCGCGTGTACTAGCGTAACAACAGGGGCCCGTACCTCTAGGGGAGCTGGTGCGACCCCTTCTTCCTGTCTACCCATGCCCTTTCAAAACTGATTATAAAACGCCCTTCCGACCCGGACCACACCGATCCATGTCAGAAGGGTCCTTTCTAAACTATTTTGAATAGGCACAGGGAGACAGAAACGTATCATGGTCACGTGATTTCATGTGACCCAGCGGTGAAAATGTGTGAGTAACAGGACAGAAAGTTACAGAAGCGGTGAGAGATAAGCGGGGAGCGGGAATGTTTGTTTGTTTGTTTGTTAGCTAGCTAGCTAGCATGGATATCTAGTTGTGTGTGTGATCATGGATGTCTAATTCTGTGTGTATGTGTGTGCGAGAGAGAGCATGGATGTCTAATTGTGTGTGTGTAAACATGGATGTCTGTGTGTGTGTGAGCATGGGTGTCTAATTGTATGTGTGTGTTTAAGTATTTATTTTAACCCCTTCGTGACAAAGGCTGATTTTACTTTTTGCTACCCTTCGTGACAAATGGCCTTTTTAACATTTCTGCGCTGCTTGTGTTTTAGCTGTAATTTTCTTCGTTTCCCGTTTACTGAACCCACACACATTAGATATTGTTTTTTTCAGGACAAGAGGGCGTTCTTTAGATGACATTGTTTTAATTGTATCATATTATTTACTATTAAAAAAGTATAAAATATGGTGAAAAATTTAGAAAAAAATGACTTTCTAACTTTTAGTTGAAAAATCTTTTACTCATCTATAAAAGGTAATGAAAAAACCTGCTAAATAGATTCTACTATTTGTCCTGAGTTTAGAAATACCCACTGTGTTTATGCACGTTATGGGGCAATAAGTACAGGTAGCATTTTGCTATTTCAAAGCCATTTTTCCAAATCTGGTAATTCTTCCCCCC
>VKOC01025009.1:0-34706 GCA_009364415.1 Spea multiplicata
ACACACCTGCACACACACACACACATATACACATACACTGTCCTTACACACGATTGCCCTTACACACTGCCTTTAGACACACCTGCCCATAAACACACATACACTGCCCTGACACATGACTGCCCATACACTCTGCCTTTTCACACACCTGCACATACACACACACACACATGCTGTGAGGCTCTCATGCCTCCATTGATGTCACAAAGGGGACCCCTACCTTCCGCTGCTCCCCCCGTTTCCTCAGCCACCTGCCGTACGACCACACCATCGCATTGTAGGCCACATCCAGTAACACGCGTGTAGTGAGTAGGGAGCACTAAAGCAGAGGTCTGAATGACAGTCCTCACACCGCCTAAATGTCTGTGTGATGCGCGCAGACAATCTCTGCTGGTACCCGACACTTCCGCCAGGTCTTCTCTGACGAAACACCGGTGTCAAATGACCTTCCGGTGCTCAGCCATAGAAGCCCCGGTGGAAGTCCCGGCAACAGCGGAGGTTGTGTGCTCGCATCACACAGATGTTCACCGTCTGTGTTTAAGTTTCATCATTGTGTTAACTTCCACTACTTCTGCTGGAAGACTGCTCCACTTATCTACCACCGTCTCAGTAAAGTAAAACTTAATCTAGGCCTCTGATCGTCTAGTTTTAGGTTTGGACATCTCTATGACATTTCCCCTGCTTTGAAATAAACACTTTGGTAAATCGCTTTAACTAAATATACTAGTGGCCTATTTAGCCCTAGACCTACTAGGCCTTGGGCAGCAGCAACAAGGGGAAGGCTGGCAACCTTTGGCCAAGGGGGGGGGGGCGGCTACACCTAATTAGGGACCCAGCCACGTCACACTAGTACGCACACTTACACACTCACTCGATCACACCTGTAATAATCTCACCTGATACGTCTCACACATCTCACCTTACGTTGCCGGGAGTATACTATACGTACTTACATCATACCAACAAACATACAAATACAAAAACAGCAGCACATTGGGTTTAGAAGGAATGGATTTATAGTATGCCTTATGCATTTTATGATCTTTATTTAAAATCTAATTTGCTGACGTTGCCCCCAAACTCTTGGAGTCCCAGTGCCAGGCTTGGTAGCAGCAGGGATGGGGTTAATGGCAGTGGGCGGGCCACGGGAGGGAACTCCTCGGCTAATAACATGACGGGCTTGTGAGGAATGAAAGACAGAGCTGTGCGGGAGCCGTCATGGAAGGGGAGGAATGCCAGGCGTGAAGAGAAAAGTGACCAAAAGTGGGGACAATTAACGAGAAAACAAAGCAAAACCCACGCCTCTGGAGTGTTTACCCCTTCGAAGTCAAAAGGAAGCCACGAAGAGGTGGAGAGGCTTCTCGTGGGGTCCGTGGAGCTGAACCCACTCAGAGATAAAGTAGCGAATTTGGTGAAGGCTTTTTGTCAGGAGGGATGTCTGGCCGCGGTGAGGGAGAGCTACCCTAGCTGAGTGCACACTCACTGAAGCAGGCAGCATGCCCTGGCTGAGTGGCGGCAGGAGGCGCAGGCAGCAGCAGGAGCAGCAGCAGCAGCAACAACAGCAGCAGCAGCAACAAGCGGTGCAGCAGGCACAGTGCCCCTCACCCGGGGCCGCGGCATGCCGCAGGGAGAGCTCCGAGCTGCCGCTGCCCGCTGGCTGGGAGGAGGCGAGGGATTACGACGGAAGGGTGTTTTACATCGACCACAATACGAGGCAGACCTCATGGATCGACCCCAGGGACAGGTAATTACGTGAACCGAATGGTGCCCACACTGAATGGGCTGCTTGTGCCACTAGTGCCCACCCACCCGTGCCTCCCCACGCACACTGGATCTGGATCCAGATTTTTGTTAACCCCTTCTGCCTCCAGTCTTTGTTTTTTTTCTTGAGTTCCATGTAGGTTCTAAACGGAATCTTCTGTTTATGTATAAGCTGGGAAAGTACATCAGTGTGTCATTGTGTTACAGATCGTATCGGGCTCCAGCAGTACTTACAAGGTGTCCTGAGATTCTGTTCATTCATTTCAGTTATAAAAGGGCTTAAGCATTAATTTGGGGCTTGGCTTCTCTCTTTTAAGAATTAAACGTGTTGATGACAGATGTGATGAATGTCTTTGGAGTTGTGATGCTGTCCAGGAGCATCAGATCCTTCCCAGGCCTGGGGTGGCAATGTACAGCTGATGAAGCATTGACTGAGTGAATGGGATATGCCTGGGTGATGAGAAAATACCATAGAAAACTAGTTTGAGATGCTCACCAAGAACAGACAGCCACTTCATAGCTTGTCCTATGGTGCATTCCATCTTGGGAGCTTCTCAAGTTTTGCAGAGGAAAAATGTCCATCAACCCAAGGGCAGTCGGTTCAAAACAGGAGGCAAATTTCCCCTGCAAGAGGGAACCAACGATCCCCAGACTTGCGTTTCGACCTTCATGGTCCTCATCAGCGGGGTACAGTTGGTATCCTCCTAGACACAAGGAGGTCTACATCTGGACCTCCAAGAGATCTCTGAAGGGTGCAATACCACGAGAAACATTTGTGATGAGAAAACCAATGCATTATATAGTGATGTCGAGTGACAACGTTATACAAAATATTGTCAATAATTGGGCACATATGACTCTGAATATGAACTAGAAGAAGGATATGTTAGGAACTTTATGTATTCTCTAAATTCCGGATATGTACCGCAATACCAATGGTGATATGGCTAAGCAATGTCTACTATTTAACAACGTTCAACTTCTTCAGTCCAATGTATGGCTCAGTATTTCTGCTGAAGATGCTGGCCTACTAAAGGTGTTTGACTTGTTCAACATTAAAGTAGTTAAGTGCCACTCATGCCTGTGACGTCATCTCTGTGCCATCATCTCTTTCATCTTTCATCTACGTCCTGATATGCTTGTGAATATTATAGTTTCACCAGCGTATCAGGACGTAGATGAAAGTGATGTTGCATACTGTCAAGAACCTCTCAGCCCACAATCATCTCTGCGACCAACCCTGGTGAGCATCACCTATATGATTAGAAATGTTCCCCAGCAAATTCTCAGTTTGGTTAATGTACCCTTGGTATGGGGCAGTTGGAATATTAATAATATTATTGTAGGAATTAGAAGACACAATTTAAAGGTAGAGGGTGAACGCTCTGGTTTACCTGGAATAGATATCCAGTGGAAGTAGTAGAGGGCAACGCAGTAAGGGAATTAAAGCTTGGGATCTGTATGAAGCTCATCTAAAGAATTAATAAGTAAAAACTGATAAAAAAAAGGGCAGACTGGTTGGCGGATCCCCCCCCCCCTGCCATCACTGCTTATGTATCGTCGGAACATATCTTGTTGATGATATTCTACACATCTTTCAATGAAATACCAACGCTTATGCAAGGAATGGTCTTATATTCTGGCTGCATGATGTGTGGCTATCTGCAAGGAGTTTTTCCAGGTTACTTGACATTTTTTCCATATTAGCTGCTGGTTTTTATATGAAACATGAGCTGATGTTTCCTTCTATGTGGTTTCCTGGGTACATCCTACTCGGCTTGCCTTCCCCTCCATCCAGGGATGTCCCGCTTCATGCAGTCCTAATTAAGGTCTCCACAGTAGCATCAGGATTGAAAATGTAAGGCTAGCAAATTCCCCAGTTCCAAGAAAGTAGTTAAAAAATTAGAGCTACAGTCACAGCTTGTTGTTTTTTTTTTTTTGATGAAAGCAGTTTGTTTCAGTAAATTGGTCAACTGCATGTTTTTAATGTCAATATACTGTATATTCAGAGGTTACGATGATCAAATAAGTCAAGAATAGAGAGAGTTATTGATCCTGCTGTTTTTTTTTTATTTAACATGCATAGGGCTTTTTAAACGTCAGCTTGAAATAGAATTTTGACAAAAATGAAAGGCAGATTAAAAAGCACTCGGTTTACCCACTTTTTGAAATGGTAAAAAAAAAATAAATCACAAAATAAAACCTAATTCAGACTTTAATCTAGGTGGTTTTATTTGGTTTGGAAAAGCTTACAATAGCTGTAAGAGAAGTCAGTTTTCCAAACCCCGCTCCGCCATCTGAATGGGGAGATTCTTAGTTGGCCACTAAGGGACCCCCTCCCTCCCCCCCCCCTGTAACAGGATGTTCAGACACAGCTCACATACTGTATTTTAACAATTATGCTGCAGGAATTGAAGGGGTGGAGGAAGGAATTTCCTTTTTACGAAGTTTATTTTTCTCCCCTTTTTCTGTGTCTCCTCCAACGTACACTCATTAAATGGCTCTACGCTCCAGCGTTAAAATATTTAGTTAATTCTGCTTTATGAATGAGTTTGTACGCGCAGCGCTGATGGGGTTTAAGATTTGCTATATTAAGGTTTTTATATGACTTATATTAAAGTGAACTCGCTCCGATTCCTATGTATTTCGGTGGAGGCCAAGTACTAAAAAAAAATGCTTCTCCCTCCCAGGGAGAGATCAACTAAATGTGATAATGGGTGAGCTTTTAATCTCTTGGAAAACATTTTTTCCGCACTTTCTTTGGGATGTGTCTTGATGCCATTTCATGTTTTATTCTCCAGTATTTATTCAGAGCATCCTGAGCAGGAGCAGCACTTCCTTCGTACTGCCTGTTTTTTTGTTTTATTATTATTTTTTATGTAGTGGTTAGAACGTCGTCGTTCATTTCATTTATGGTAAGAACAACACTTTTACGACTAGTGGTGACCAAGGATTTTTTGTATGACGCGAACTTGCCAAATAAGGCTATAGCTACTGTTCTATAACATCATTAATTGAACACTGACTTGGGAACATAGCATTTCTTTCCTTCTTTAAAGACCTGGACCTTAATCAGTCCTTGGTCTTGTCTTAGATTTAGAATAGGTATATTCCATAGCACAATGCGTGTTTTCATTCCCTTCTTCTGTCACTTCTGCCGGGAGGATGTTCCACTTATCTACCGCCTTCTTTACTCTTATCTACCACAACCTTGATAATCAGGGTATTGAGGGAGTACATTCTGTGAAGTGTGAAAAACGTGATATATTTGCATTGATTGGGATTTGTGATGGTCGTAAAGGTTACATTCAGAAAATGTGGTTTGGCTAATACTGTGTTGCCTAAGTTGATCCTGGAGAATGGCATGCCCTCTGGAATTTTTGGTGGCCAGACGGCTCTGCTCTTTTATAGTAACTTCTCTAGAAAGGGACCTTTCTATATAAAGTAGGCTGTCACCAAGTCTGACTTGAAGCCTTTTTACAAACATCGTGGTCCGGTTTATTATCCAATAGACTTGGACAGTCCTAACTGTAATAATTGCTAGCCACGTTGCTCGCGTAAATTTAAAAAGGGGTCATTTTAAAGAACTGGTATTTCAATCTTGACATTGTTCTAGTCTCACTGCTTATTAATGTAACACTTTAAGGATGCCAATCATTAAGGCACATATATTGTATATTATTATATTTATTATTATTATTTATTTTTGTTA
Source organism: Spea multiplicata (assembly GCA_009364415.1). Lineage (NCBI taxonomy): Eukaryota > Metazoa > Chordata > Amphibia > Anura > Pelobatidae > Spea > Spea multiplicata. Next base: position 5,474 of record VKOC01025009.1, read on the forward strand.
ACATTTGTACAGATTGATACTGGCAAAAAAAGAAACGTTGAAAGTGTTTTCTTTTCTAACATACATGTTAAGGTATACAGTGTCATCTGTGTGACAAGGTAGGAGGAAAGGGCAATGCACGCAGAGATCCAGAGTTTTACCAGCTGGTTCCTTCAATTAATTACCTGGCACTGAACTCCTCTCCTTGTCTTCAGTTCACGTTGACCCGTAGTGGGAATGCCAGTTTAGTCTTTTCATAGCTCATCCATTACTTTAGCTAAAATTGGAGCTTTGAGACTGGAAACAGTGCTCAGGAAGCTGAGGGAGGGAGCCAGAAACAAGGGGAGGCGGCTGTTACGGGCTGTGTGGAATGAGAGACGACTGGGAGAGCCGACATGGATGAACAAGAACCAGAGCTTTGAGCTTGGTTCGGCCGTCCGGCCGGACTAGGAGTTGAACGTTCTACCTCTCGTTATTCACAAGTAGCAAAAGTGGGTCTACCAAAAGGATTCATCTAAGGAGAGAAGGAAAGCTGTGTGCTCAGCAGTGTACAGAAAATACAGAGGAAGAAGCTCGCTTCTATTTGTTTTCCAGTATTCATCTGAATTCAAAGTTCATGACCGTGATGGATATTGAGAAGCTGTTGGTGATCTGGCCTTATCTTTGGATCCTATCTCTCTAATTAGTACTAGAGCAGCAGTAGTTACAAAGGGAGGGGGAGAAAGCTGCCCTGGGACAGCAAGCAGAGGAGGACAGGCAGCAGGCAACAGAGGGGAACTGCTGCTCGGTGATCTTTCTTGCAATGCCCTGGCTGAGCAGTGGCAGGAGACGCAGGCAGCAGCAACCACAGCAGCAGCAATGCCCATCCCAGGGTCTACCACCTGGCAGAAGAGAGAACCCTGAGCTGCCTCTGCCCGCCGGTTGGGAGGAGGCAAGGGATTATGATGGGAGGGTATTTTATATCGATCACAACACAAGACAGACCTCATGGATTGACCCAAGAGACAGGTAATAATGCACAAGGTCATCTTCTTGATTGTTATCTGGCCAGGGGTTACGCATCAGGCATTTTTTCACCAGGAGCCACAAGAATCAGCCTCAATTTTTAATACTAGCTAGTTGTAGCACAAGAGTTTGCCCTATTATAAAACCAGTTTGGCTATTAACAATTAGCCAGACTAGAACCTTTTCGTGTATAAACGTGCCTACTTCAGTTTACACTGTAGGTATCTTCTGTACCCTCAGACTCCGATCCTAAATCAGGATACTTTACAAGTACAACAGAATGCATTGACTTACCCTGGCATTGTTGAGTACAACATTTCAACAAAAGCTTTGTGCCAGACATTTTGCATCTTTTCGAGTTTCAAGTTATAATATTGGAATGTTTAAAGGTATTTTTTGTCCAAGATCACCTTGCCATGTGATAGCAGTATTTCTTTATTCTTGAACCGGAGAAATAATCTTGTGTAATGATATGTATGAATCAGCGGCATTTGTTTAAGTTGATTGATCTGGTTTGTGGATTTGCACCCAATGGCAAAATTGTAAAAGAATTGGACATTTGCATCCCTAGCACCAATTTTATAGCTCTACAGAAAACGATGGCTGTGGTGTGGAAATTTTTCAGATACCGCGATACTCTGAATGACTTCCTATTTATGGTAGCTCTTGCCATGCTGTAAAGGAAAGGCCAGTCGTCTAAAGTATTTGCATTGACTTATGCTAAACATGGATGCCTACTTTACATGCGCATCCAGATTTCCAATACCTGGAACCTGGTAAACAAGGAACCTAGCAGTCTGCTAAGACATTACATGGTTTTGATGGTGGAGAAACAGAGGCTTTTCTTCAGAAAGCAGCCAAATTTCTGTGTACCATAGTACCCCACGATTAAGCGGCTGGAGTTTCTTTAGTAAATTTGGAAATTACGCAGCCTTATCTTTACTCCAAATCTTTTTATTAAGTTTTCAAGGAAGTTTCACATATTAATTATAATATCTTACATATGTGGACCTCCCCATAGAATACCAGTTGATACTCTTCCAACAATGTATAGAGGTTTATACCTTGCCTTACAAAGTTCTCTAAATTGCCCTGCTACAGCTTGAAAGATAGATATTGCAATTCAAGCCATACATTAAAATTAAATTTACATGATCCATAAGGATGTTAACATTAATACCCAGACTTGAGCATATGCGCACGCACCATGTACACGTCGGATACTATTCAACCATTAGGATTACCACACTATTTTGTCTCTATGACGATTAAATTTACTTCCTTTATTTACCCCCCCCAATCTTGAGTTCAGCAGCTATTTTTAAAATGCCTTTGCTTCCAGAATAGTATTTCCCACCATTTGTACTTAGACTAAGTTTAGGTGAAATTAAATTCCTCCATAGATGAAGTCATCTTGCTCGGAAGGTTTCTGCGGGATTTGTGTCATTTCTTTCTATTTTGATGGTTGTGTGTAATTAGGTATTCTTAGCCTACCCTTTGACTTCCCCAAGTGCAGCAAGTGTTCGAGCACAGCTCCGTTATTGTGTTTTTAATGATTATGCAGCAGAATTTGTTGGGGTGGAGGGAGGAATTTGATCTTTCTAAAAAAAAAAAAATGTCGTCTTCTCTTTATGCCCCCCCCTTCCTTTTCAGCATAAAACAACAATTATAACGGGAAAGAAACACTACTGTACCACATACTGTTGGTTATGAAATCTGCAGCTTGATATTGACAGCGACTCTAAACTTCACTGTTTAGTATGAAAGTTTGCAAGAAGAACCCTCATAAACCAATTGTTCCAGGACAATTATTAGGGCTATGCATAAACATAGATTCTGATGCAAAGTTTGAAGTGTAAATGGTCCAGTCAGCAGAAACACTCTGTTGGCTGCCATGGAAGAAGTCCTCTCGTCAGACTTGGCACCCCAGGATCATCCGTAAACCCCTTTGTATGACAATTCCACCTATTCCAGACTGTAAGCTCACAGCTGCGGTTTTATCTGCATGACCAAATTTGTTATGTTATGATGTTAGTTCCCCAATACTTGTACAGCACTACATTTATGTTATAATTATAGTAAAGACAGCTCTTCTTTCACATTTATCATCCTAGAAGTTAGACACCTGTCGTGTTAAGACCCATAGTGTTGCTGTAGTCAATAGCCTTAAGGAAAATACCCCTGATAAATGGGTTGATTAGCTTTTCTAATGGTCCCTTTGACTGATGAAGTCAAGTAGTCTAAGGTCACAATGTTTCACGTGGTTAAACTTCAAGTATCGCTGTCAGATCTGAGACCTTGGCAAGTTACTCTGGCTTCCAGTGGCCTCAGGCACTCAATATAGATTGGTATGTCTTTTTGGAAGAGAGCTGACTAATCCTGTAGTTTTCTGAAGGACATGAAGCCAACTGACCAGTTTTGTGTATTGAAAATGGGAAAGGTAGGCCCATTGTGCCCAGTACTATGAGTCAAAAATACTCTGTAGGGTCTGAGGTAGATAGGTTGGGTTAACACTGTTGCGTTCCCTTTGTTTTGTCTTTAATCATTGATTCTGGTTGATTTAATGGGTTATATTTCTTCTTCACGAAAGTAAAACTACCTGGGCTACTATATGTCTTTTCCATGTGCACAAAACTGTCTATCTTTGTCAGTAGGAATGTTTTTTTTTTCCCCACAACCTTTTTAGTATTTTGATGCAGCCATGCTTTGGAACAGATTCTCATCGTTCCAATACTTTGCCCCCTGACATTTGGCCGCTTAAAATTAACTTGGCTACCTGCGCCAGTCTTCTTAGAATAAACGTGGCTGTAAATATAGGAGGTAAGCATACGATTTACAAGGAGCTTAATGACTTCTCTTTAATAGCAAGTGAAAGCTAGGCAAGGGCAGGGTGAACTTCATCTTCCATAATGTCTGTGACAGAACTATGCGAGGAATGTTAAGCAGGCCTCAGACATCTTAAAGTGGAGCCCTTGGTGGACTATAATAACTGCCGCTGTAGTTCCTGCTTACTAGCACGCTGAATAGCTGGCATACCATATACTTGTAGCTGGATATCTCTGTAAACAAAAGCTGTTCCCCCATGTTAGGTGAATTTGTAGAACATTTTTTCAAACTTTGTTGTTTTTTTTTTTTTATTATTACCGTTTGCGTGTGATAAGTTACTTATATGCCTTCTGTGTAGGATCTGGTAGTTTTCCAAACTTAATAATGGGAATGTTTACCCTGCTTTTACGTGTCCTAGTAATTTCCCTATACGACAAGTGTGTGGTTTTTCGTTTATCAGCCAAGTGCAGTGAGAATTGTCATTGTTTATTTATGCTGACTTTTTACAGTAGCATGTCTAACAGAGACCTAGGGGCAGAATATCTGCAACATTAGGAGATATTACAGAAGATCCTGGTTGTATGGGGTTGTTTATATAGATCATGCCTGGTGGAGCAGTGAGAAGAAGCCTTCTACTGGTAGCTGTGTTAATTGTGCCGCTGTGTTAAGCAGCAGAGTATACTGGCCTTGGAGTAGGGCACCAGGTCAGTGAAGGTGGCACGTTACCGGTACCTGTGCACTGATCTGTATGGACACATAGACTGGTACCTGCTGAAAACAAATTGCCTGCTTCATTGTTCCCGAAAAAGTAACATCATTTCAGTTCACATAGATAAAATCATTACTGTTAATGAGCTAGCGTGGGAAGAAAAGTTGTTTAGATGGTTAGGCTTTGTTTTGTCTACCTGGTTTCTAAAGAGTGTCTATTTGTGCCATACCACATGTACAGCTGCTTGGCCGGTGGTTCTTTCACTATAGAAGGGATTGACCAAAACCACAATAATCAGGTTGTCACAGAGAGGATAGCGCTAGAATCCAGAGGATACACTGCAGATAAGTGACAGACCTGTCTTATGGGTACAGGAACCATATTTTTTTGTTGTTGTTGTAACATCCATAAAGATCTCTCTGAGATCTCCCAAAATGTTTACCGGCAGTAAAATTTGAGCTTCTATGGCTACTTTTGCTTCTGGAATTTGTCCAGCCTTGGATTACAATACTTTAAATGTCAAGTGCTTCCAGATGTATTAGCTGTTGTAGTCGTGGAATGTTACATAGGAGCCACCTTTAACTGGCACTCGCAATAACTAGAAATTTCCTATGCCATCAGCCCATATGCATAAATTCTAAGAACCTTTTGCCATTTTTTTTTTCACAATATAAGACATGTCTGCTTCACTGTCCTTATCTATTAACCAAACACCTCCCTGCTTGTTGCTTCCTGATATCCTATCTTACCTAATACTAGAAGCACCTCATTTAAAGAAGCTGTTAATGCAAATTTTTTTTAGTGATCAAGGATGACCCTGTAATGTCAGTGCCCTTTTTCAGGGAATTGCCATATATTTACCCAGTGGCTGCTTCCTGGAATCAACGAGGACGAAGAACTGGGTGGCCTTGGATTGATATTTACATTATGTTGCATTTATATATAGAGCACTAGCAGATTTCATAGCATCATTACAATAAGGGGAGAGTGGCAATTAAGATTAAGTGACAACAACATTACAACATGTTCGGACATACTGGGGGAGAAGAGGGCTTACAATCTATTATGGAGTTAAGGGGGGAAGCAACAAAAGGAGAAGGACAGATTGGGCAAGGGTGAAGTAGTAATGGAAAGAGTCAGCGAGATAGGGATCTGGAAGGTGAGGAGGTCTTTTGAGGTTTAGGGTGTGGGAATTCGGAGGATAGACTGTATGCTTAAAGGGGAAAGTCTGACAGAACAGAGTAGGGAATCTCATGGAATACGCATGTCACAGCTAACATTCGTATACTGGTGGTGAATAAGTGGTAATAGATAAATAAAGATGCAAGAGGCCAAGAGTTACGGTGTAAGAAAGTTACCCTGGCAGAACTGTTCAGAATTGACTGGAGAGGTAAAAGCCAGTTAGTGGGGAGTTGCAATAATCCAGATGAGATATCACAAGAGGATGGGTTGGTATTTTAGTAGTCTCTTGTGATCCTACTTTAGGCTGCGCTAGGAAAAAATAAGCTAAAAAACATTGATACTTAATATCTTCATGAATTTGGCCACTGTATATGTATTATCACACATTTTCCCAATGCAGTTTGGAGGATTGTTATTCAATTAAAATAAATATTAGATTTGTGCATTCTGATTTGTACAAATTACAAATTCAGCAAATTGTGTTAATGATGCTGTCTAAACTTCCAAAATAGCATAGCTTCTGGTGACATCCTCTCCCAGAATTGGAGGCTCGGGGCGGGGGGGAGGGGCATCACCGGAAGCTGCGCATTTTGGTGGAATTTGGCAGGAGATGGAATTTGTTGTCTGAAAAGGAATGGGTCAAAAAACGTGTTAGAATAGTTTCTCTGGGTAGGGCTGGATTGGCAAAGAATGCGCCAGCTCTTATTCTCTTATCGGGTCTAGAAAGAGGACCCGCACCATCTAGCTTCAGCACACCACGCATTCGCCCTGGCTTGCCATCTGGTCAGTCTTGGCCTTTCCACAGGCATTAAATCCATCCCGGTATAAACGCTGTGTCATTTTTCTCTACACACTGGATATATAGGGAATGGATTGACATACGGTAATTGAAAGCACCAATCTATGGCCTTCTAGAGACTTCTTCAACAATACAACAAATACACAGTTTGTATGCAATATTTTTTTTAGACCCTTCCCAATGAAGAATGTGTATTGATGTACTTTGTAATCACTTTAATAAGCATTAGTTAAAGCTGTTAAAAAATCATCTTCAGGAGAAACTGTAGATCCAGCACTGAAGCAAGCTGTCCCTTCCATGGTCAGCAACAGGAAAGTGTTCCAATGTAAACAACTTGGAGTGCTTTTTGCGCATGCCCATGGCCCTCTGTCCCCAGAAGTCTTGTGTGAACCAGCGCTGGAGCTAGTTAAAGTGGACCCAGTAGTATGCATATGATGGCCGGGGTGTCCCTTCCATCACCAAGAACAGCTTTGAAATCAATGTGTACAGTTTGTTTTAGCAGCAGAAATATAGCTTTGTGGTTTTTGTTTTCATATTTCTTGGGAATTGAAATATCGTTCTAGTACTTTTTGGATGAAATAACTCCACTGAGGTTTTTGAAAATGAAATAAACATTTAATTGAATAACATGAGAATAATTTATTTGGATAGGGATGGATTCTTTTCTGCCAGCACATCCCTGGCTTTTGTGTGTTTGTGTATTGTCATAGCTTTCAATGTTATTATCCACATGGCAGAAAATCTTTGCCGTTATTGCTTGACGGCATATGCTGTATGATTTATGTTCCCCACAAGTGTAATTATTGCGCAGGATGGATTGCTCCTGAACCGTCAAAATTCAGCTTCATATTGTTAAATTGGTCTAGTATTGAAACAGTATGCATTTTATTTAAAATATGCACAAATGAAACTTAATTTACTGCCGCTAGAATTTTGTTTAGTGGAAGTTAGGGTCTTGTTGGGCATATGCAAGATCTGAGACTGGAAACGGCAGAATATGTCACTTTCTGCCCTAGAAAGACAGCCGTTTTGATGAGGTACACATTATTTTATACCCCCAAACTATCAGGTGTCCAAATCTCGACACCTGTTTTGGTTTGGTTGGCCCTTGAGCAGTGCAGAAAGTAAATGCATCGTTGGGCTACAGGCTGGTTGTGGAGATCCTCTGATCTTCCCTGCATGGCGCAAAGAGCTGTTTGACAAATGGTGTCCTTTACTGCACAGCACAGACCTACATTGCATGATTGTGGCCACATCTTCCTGCCCCATCCCGTGCTACATCCTCTAAAACAGGTGTACAAATTTCAATTGAAATTTAGGTTGAAATTCATGGGGGCATTTGGCTTGTTCACTCTCTATAAACGCATGGGCACAGGGGTAAAGGATCCTTCTGCCACACACACCTTTACTCTTTATTAGGACATTTTGATACTAAACCAGCTGGCAACATAACCAAAAACCAGTTCTAAGAAATAAGAGCTAATATATATATTAGAGGTTGCGGTAAGTCGGTGGAATGCCTTCTGTGTTTGTAAATTGAGCAACTTGCTTTTTTAGCAGCAAAGCTCATGTCTGCAAGGAAGAGGTTTGCTGTGTTAAGTATTTTCTTTTCTTGTACATAACAATTTATGTAGGATTAGTGAAAGAAATGTAGGCGTTACATGTACAATCAACATTTGACCGGTTTTTGTCTAGCTGCTAAAATCCAAGGTAATGTTTTAGGTAGCCTTCTAACCACAAAACAAATGTGTAAACTGAATGTAACAAGTAATAACATCTGCCCAAAATAACAAGGTTTATGACAAGGCTTAAAGTGATTTTGAAGGTCCTGTTTTATGAAGATAGAACAGGCTCTAGTATGCATGTTTGGCAAAGAGGAACCCAGGTGCCTATCACATATCCCATACATGATGCCACTAAACCAAGATACTGTTTCTTTAGCATAGTGGAGGCAGCAAATTGACTCCCAAAAACAAATATTTTTAAGTACCACAAAAAGACCGATGACCATTTGTGGTGTACTACCTTCAACCAGAACGACCATGATGGTGGTAGAAGTTAAAACTAACTAAAGCAGGTGAAGTAGAGATGTCTTACATCTAAGTATTTTCTACCTAGATTTTTGTCTCATAGTATGTCTCTACAGTGCAATATCATTACAATATATTTATTTATATAGTGTCAGCGGATTCCGCTGCGTTGTTACAATCTGTGGAATAATTTAAAATCACACATAATAACAAACTGGTACAAAAGGAGACGAGGTTCCTGCTCTTGCGATCTTACAATCTAGTGGGATGAGGGGGAAGCGAAACAGGAGAGGACTGCTTGGCTGGGGATGAGTTGGTCGAGTCAGGGTGAGCTGTTGAGGTTGTTTGTTGTTTTGATGGCTTGGACAGGAATGCTGGCTGAGAGTGTTTATGAGGAAAGGTTGTATGGGTTTTTAGAGAGCTTTTGAAATTTGCACATGATAGAGAAAATCCGACAGAACGGTGAAGGGAATTCCAAAAAAGGGGGTACAGCACGGGTGGAATCCTGGAAGGAGTGGGAAGAGGTACTCATGGTAGAAGAGAGAAGAAGGCCATGAAAGGAATAAGGGAATGAGGTTAGGGGTGTATTTGGATAGGAGGGTAGAGATACAAGGGGGTGCAGAGTTGTAAAGGGCTCTGTCAGGGTCAGAAGTTTAAATTTGACCTTGAAGGGTATGGGGAGCTGATGAAGTGATTGGCATTGTGGAGCAGCAGATGAGGAACAGTGACAGAGCAAGATTAATTTAGCAGTAGTGTTGAAGATAGATTAGAATGATGAAAGGCGGAGACCAGTTAGTAGGGAGTTGCAATAATCCAGGCGGGATATCACAAGGGGCTGGATTAGTATTTTGGTCGTTTCTTGTGTGGGAGAATCCGGGAGATGTTTTTCAGGTGAAGGATAGAGCAGAGTTAAGTGTGACGGCAAGGCAGCTGGCTAGGTCTGTCAGTTGGATAGTGGAGCTGTCAACAGTGATAGAGATGTCAGGAATTAAAGATAGAGCAGATAGTTGGTTACAATAACCTCAGTCTTGGAGATGTTGAGCTTCAGGTAATGGGACGCCATGTATGTTCCAATTCCAGAAACACAATCTGTAAGACGTGTTAGAAGACGTGAAAGGTTGGGAGAGGAGATAAAGATTAGAGTGTCTTCTGCGTAAAGGTGGTATTGGAAACCAAAGGAACATAAGAGTTGTCTGAGAGGTGTAGATAGGGAAGAGTAGAGGTCCAAGAACTGAGCCATGAGGAACACCAACAGATAGTAGTAGAGCAAGTTCCAGTGAAGGAGACACTAAAAGTACAATCAGAGTGGTTGGATTTAAACCAGGAAAGAGCTGTGTCATGGATACCATTAGCATGAAAGGTTTGTAAAGAGGGGATGGTCAACTGTATGAAAGGCTGCAGAGAGGTCCAAGATAATAAGTAATAAATGGCCTTTTGTTTTAGCAGTGGTTTTAACTGTGGACAAAAACCAGATAGTAGCGGGTCAAGCGGAGGGTGTGTGGAGAGAAATGTATTTAGTTGATTAACTTATAATCGTTCCAGTAGTTTGGATGCCAGTGGGAGAAGGGAAACTGGACAGTAATTTCATGGGGATGTGGGATCAAGTGAGGGTTTCTTTAGGATGGGTGAAATGATATCATGTTTAAATGAGGATGGCAATACACCAGAGCAAGAAGAGATTAAATATATTGGTTAGAGTTGAGTTAAGAATGCCAGAAAGGACTAATAGGAGATGTGAAGGTACAGGGTGCACATAGTGAGGTGGGATGATGAGAGAACCTCAGAAACTTCAGTAGGGGTGACTGAAGCATTTGATGGTGGCTTGTGGTGAGGAAGGTTGAGGAACCCACAGTATGATTGTCACCATGGGGGAGGATGTTTTCCCTGATGATGTCAATTTTTTTTCAAACTAAATGAAAGACTATACAAAAAAGCTTGGATAAAAACAATATATGATTTGTTTAGGTACACTTAACACGGAAAAGGGGAATCATGGTTGAACAAAGAAATGGTAAAAATGGGAAAAGTACTCCAGTCTAAACCCTTTCTCTAGGTTAAGTGTAAAGTGCAAAACCACACAAATTGTTTTTTCCCAAGAAAAAAAAAATGTCCTGACTTCCGGCACTCAAAGGGTTAGGATAAATTCTGAGCATAAGCATGGAGAAAAAAACCCACCAATTATTGGATTTTAAAAAGCGGTGGGAATGGCAATGCATTTTTCTGATAATATCCATTTCTTTATGATATTTTTGTAATACATTCCTGTTAATAGAAAGATGGCTGAAGTGAGCTAGTAATGTTTTAATAACCAAGAGGAATGGGGCAGCCAGAAACCTCATCTCCATGATGCATGCCAAACATTTTCTTGGATATTAAAGCTGTATTTTATTAGCGCATTAGAATGTTACTGCATGTATATTTATTTTTGTTGTGGCTTGGCTTGGCATGTTATCATTTTCAGTTTCTGTACTCATCCAGAATAGGGTTTTGGTTTGAAACTCTAAGGCCCAATTCATATTTTGTGGCGTCAGGGCGCATTGGGATTATGTTTAGGATGGAATTTCTTTAACAATGTAAAGCTTATATGTTTTTTTTCTCAACTGAAAACCAGAACACCGCCCTATTGGATGCTGCCTCTAAGCTCTCAAAAGATTCTTAAACTGATCCAGAGTAGTCCATGTTGTTGTTGTCCATGTTGTTATTATTATTATTATTATTATTATTACTTAATATAACGGTATTTATATAGTCCTGACATGTCAAGCTTTATGGAGGGCCAATCCCATGGAAATAATATGCTGGCCATAATGTATAGTTAAATAAGCAAATCATACTGATTTAACTATCTGTTAGGATAGAGGACCGGCCCTACTCTTCTCCAAAGCTTACAGGCATACCTGGGAACTTGCAGGCTAACCAGAGCCTACCCTTGTGGGACGCGGCTAGGACTGCCAAGTGGGCGACCCCGTTGACATCGAGGGAACCACCTCTATTTAAAGGGGAGATGGGCGGGGAGTGGGGTGTGTCAGTACCTCGAGTACCTCGCTCCCGCGAGTGACCGGTGAACCGGCGTTTCTCCTGGAGTTCCCAGTTATGGTTACAGGTATCGTTAAGTCTTAACTGCCACAGTAGTAGACGAAGAGAGGGGGTCAAGACAGGGATGAATCCGATCAGGGGGATAGTATTGATTTTATTATGATTCCAACCTTATTACTCAGGGTTCTTCAGTGAGTGTAGAGACCAGCCGCAACCCTCCCCTGCCGCCTGATCGCTCCCCTTCTCCTATGTGTTGGCAGTTCTAGTTGCAGCGGTACTATATGTATCACAATCTTACACAGATATCTTTTTGTGGGCTTCCAGCAAAGTCAATTTTTATCACCACAAGTTTATATATACATACCTCTTAAAATGCTGGTATGGCTCCAAACAGGTATGCTTTGTTTATTGAGACAAAAAGAAATTATTTTAAAGGAAATGAAACCTAGCAAAACATTATTATCATAACACTAACTGTGGGTAGGTTTTTAAAGAATAATTATCATTAACTGTTTCGCCTCTGTTCTTGAGCCATCCCTTGTGTCTGCCAGACCCAAGATCTCTGATCAATAGAAAACAAATATTTAGCACTCACCAAAAAACTAGAAAAAAAGTAGGATTTCATCTTTTTTCTGTCTGCAGTTTAACATCAGTGTCATGTGACTGTGTGTGACATCATAAGGTAAGCAATATGTCATGTGGAGTCCTGGGTAAAAATAGAGCTTCACTCCACTTTCACACTTCGGTTATGCAGTTGGAGTAGCCATGGAAGCTGGTGAAAAAACCATTGAGTGTGAACTAAGCTAAGTGTGCACAACAAATCCTTTTTCCTGCCAATTCGTTTTGACTGAAAAATCGGGGGGGGGGGGACTTTTTACCTTCAGAAATTAAATTTTCTGTAATTTACGCTCATTCACTCTCGCATGCTCCTTCGCCCTCTCTCACGTTCTCATGCACATGACCTCCGCAAAATGTCAGTGCTTCCCCCAATTCGTACAAATTGGCAAATTTTGTTAATATTACAATTTGTATGAATCTGAATGCACAAGTTTACTGTTTATTACCCCAGTACACCTAAAAATTTTATTTCAAGACAATTGGACTAGAAATAAATACGTAGATATTATTTTGTATGTTTCGTGTTTCAAATGAAGTCTTGTCCTTTTAAAAGGGAGTTGCCGGCGAAATACTCAGCTGTTATGGTATTCCCTGCATAGTATTTAACACGGATCCACCCATCTAATACTTACAGAAATAGTCCTTAGCTGTTCTGTTTTTATTTATTTATTCTTTTTCATGTGGGAAATAATTACCGAATTCTCAAAAAAGTATTTTGTTTTATAGAATTTCCATCAACAGAAGGAACACAAGTTATGTTATTACATTTTGAAAGTGTTTCTATATAAAATATATCGGTCATGACTAAATAGCTATGATTTACTGAGATAGTACTACTGTATATCTTAAGCAACTCATTATACTTTATAGCATATTGCGTCCACATTTGGAAACAATCTACTATGCGATCATTTGGGGTTTATATGAAATAATTATGCGACAAAGCCCGAAAATTGGCTTTATTGCCATTGCAAGCAATAAGATGGTCACATCAACAGGAACATTCCATCATGATACAGCCGCTCTTCACACTTAACACCAGAATCGGGTTTTATAGATAGTGTCCCTACATATCTCCTATTTTTTGAGGATGATTGCTTACAGTGAATTACGCTTGCACAAGTGATGCGCTATGGATGTGCAAGCAGAAGGAAATAGAGCAGTAGAACACTATGGGTTTTATGTATACAAAGCAGTTCTTCAAGTTGTGTAAGTGGAGAAGTCCACTTAATCATTTCATTGATCACTATGGTGATTGCACCACTTTTACCACACTGCACAAGAATCGCTCTTTCTACCTTTTTTCCCACACATATCCAGTATTGCCAAACATGCCTTGAATAACTTGCCACGCTCATGGGAAAGCAAGATGTATTTTGAGTGTTTATTCCCGAGCAAGCAAAAGTTGTAAACGGAATATCCAACAGGTAATAAATTGACTGTTGATTTTGTTTAATTTTTTATTAATTATTTTGAAGTTTTCCTTTTTTTTCCCACCATAATTCCTGTGACGTCGATAAAAGTGGCTCCATTTGATCCATTGATAACATGTACATAGTGTTCACTTAGAGATAGCTCAATGGTTACAGCCAATAGAGATTTCAGCGTAATCTTTTTCATTATACATTTAGTTACAATGCTGCCAGCTCGTTACAGATGAACATGCAGCTATGTTTTGAAAAATAGGAAGCTATTTAGGGTTAATTATGCCCCTGCGGTACCTGAGAATGCCCCTTGGTGAAGCTGCTGACCTACCTTCTCAAATGAATTTTGCACTTTTATAACTTGATGCAGCATTAGAAATATCATTGTACTGCTGAATGCATAAACCCTTTCTGAGACATAATTCTTAAATTGGTTGTTGGCATGGAAACCGAAAAAGACAGATAAAATACATTTTAGTTGCTTAACCTACTAGAGCGTGCAGTTCATGTTTTGAGTAAATGGAACAGCAATTTAACGTAGATGATCACAGCACAACCAAATCGCCTTAGGTTTGCCTTGGTAGTTGGATATTCTGTTATCTGTGATAAGTATACCACTCATACCTGGGCCGGCCATCTGGCGCACCAGGCAATTGCCCGGTGGGTCACTGGCTGGCATCACTCTGTACCCTTTCAGTCTGGTGCTATAGCGTGCGGCCCCCAGCTGGATAAGCCCGGTCGTATGCTGTGTGGGCATAAAACCAGAATATGTGACCACGCATATGACATGGTTTCGCTGTCTAGCACTTTAATAAAGGTGACTTGAACACAAAGCCAGTTACTCTTTTTTAGTGATAAGGATGCTTGTAAAGTATTGTATAAACAGGATCTAAGTGATAGCAATGATGTATATTACTTTATGCAAACAGTGTTATCAGAGAATTTTCCTCTTCAATTGATGTTGAAAAGGAGGTAGGGTGATGGCCAGTGCCTGTAGCTTTGGTTTGGTAATCTCTCAAATATATCATAAAATACATTAAGGAAAACAATGAGGACCAGTATAACTTTACTGTACACTGCTTAAAGATGATCCAGTACCACTGCTAACTCATTTAAATATTTCTCCATACCTCCCAACAGTCCCTGTTTTGCAGGATTGTGGAGATCATGAGCCAGTTGCATAGATCCTCAGATTTCCTATGACTGTAAAATCAAAATCGGAGTAAATCCCTACATTGCGGTTCCCAGGTGGCCATCTCACGACAGAGGCTCCTTGTGTAAGGTGGGCAAGTGGCCATGGCTCTGGTCCTCTCCACTTCTGTGGCTGGTGCATTCCACTTCCAATGTTCACCCTGCACCTCCACGCGTCTTGCCACAACCAAAACGCAGGTGTCCTGGATTGAAAATCTGAAATGTTGGCGAGGAGTAGGTATGATTTTTAGCACCTCTTATACACTTTTAGAAACCATGTCAAAATTTTTCCCTGTTTATATTTTCTCACAAAACTCTTAATTTGGCCTGAAAATCCAGCACTTGGATTCTACTCGTTGGAATGTTACTACTGATTGGACCATTCCTTTGGATTCTATAGGAATAAGACCGCTTTTCCAACTTTGCATCAGGATCAGTTTTTATACATATCCTCTGCTGTTGAAAATAATACTTTCTGGGACAATCTGTTTCACGTTGCTATATAACCTTATTCCAGGTTTCTTCCAGGTATTTACAAGCTAGTAAGATTGCATCAAATTTTCCTCCTTGAAGGCTTAAATATGGGTTTTTAAACTGTACGGAATTTACAGGGTTACTTTCACTAGAAACATTACATCAGATTTTATGTTTAGACTAATCCATGGCCAGTTGGCGAGATGAGATACTTTTTTTTTTTTAATAACATATAGCCAGTAGCCTCATGGAAATATAGAGTATTACATGCTGGATCCAGTGATTAGGGGGGGGGGGGAGAGCAGCCTTCTTAATTGTTAAATTGAATAATGTTTGTGCCTCACATTTACCTTCACAAACGGTCTATACATTTATGTATGGAATCCATATTAGGAGAGTTTTAGAGACATATCGTTTTTGCTATTTAGAGAGTGTTATACTACTCAGAACTAAACCTCATGCCAGTAATTTTGGGGCCCCGGTAAGCTGTTTTGAGGAATCAATCCCATGTCTGTATCCTTTTTTGGATCTAAATAATTGTATTTTGAAACATATTAATGAAAGTGTGAAATAAGCGCTTGTTTAAATGTACTTATATTATGGAGTAAATGCTAGTGGTACACTATATGACTAAAAGTACATTATATGGATACAAGTATTTGGACACCTAACCGTTACACCAACAGGGACATTGATGACATTGCATTCTAAATACGTAGACATTAATATGTAGTTGGTCCTCCTTTTGCAGATATAACACTCTACTCCACTCTTCTGAAAAGGCTTTCCACAAGCTTTTGGAGTGTTTCTGTGGGAATGTTTGCCCATTCATCCAGTAGCGCATTTGTGAGGTCAGGCACTGATGTTGGATAAGAACACCTGGCTCCCAGTCTCCATTCCAGTTCATTCCAAAGGTGGTGGACTGGAAAAAAAGGGATGAAGCCTTCTCTTCCAACATCAGTTGCCTGACCTTTTGGCTAAATGGACACAAATTCCCACGGACAAACTCTAAAAGCCTTCCCAGTGGAGCGTATGCCACAACTCCATATTAATGCCTATGCTTTTGAAATGGGCTGTCTAACAATCTCCACATACTCTTATTCATAAGGTCAGGCTACCCAGAGCTCTCCCTCTTTGCTGGGTGTTCTAGCCATGTACATTAGGTGTGTTTAGCCATGGTTCTGGTAACGAGATCTTTGTATTTCCCTCAGAGCTCAAGCCTGGAATGTAGACCTCGCTTTTAAAGGTTGTTCAGTGCCATTTGTTATGATTTCATTTCATTCTTAATTTACCAATTAAGTAAGAGGAAATCTAAAAGTTAGCTGAACATGTGATATACTCATCCGGATGGGGACCTAACGAGACCGTGGATAAGTGATCCCGTTGATCTCAGTGGGAGCGCGTTCCTACCACTGATTGGCTGCTTCGAGCGGTGGTGTGAAATGTTGGGACATGAAGAAGACATTCTTCTGCAGCTCTGGTCACCCCCAGATTTCAAGAATGCCTATCAATACACATTCTTTGTTGAATATAACTTGGGACATTGGGGGTCTCTTAAGGCCCATCAGTTAAAAGGACTCAACCAATACGCTGTGTAGTATTTGTCAGATACTGGTGCACAGCTTCTCAACTCCAGGCATGACTCTGCCGCACATGTGAAGTTAGTGTGACAGTATGTGGGCAGCAATGGGATGTTGAGTCACTTACCGCCCACATTATATGGGCAATGCAGAACATCACGGGGTGTCCTTTTTGTACACACAGTGCCTAATTCTGCTATGGGCTATGTGGCATGATTAATTCCAGAAATTAACAGTACTTGTCATGAGTTTAATTGTTTTGATATTTGTGGAGTATTTAGTTGGAAGGATACTTTACATATTTATTGGAAAAGTTCTGAGAAACACCCCTAAAGAAAATATATTAGTTACAAAGTAAAAGAAACAATATATTTTTGTGTATTTGTGTTTATAAAGTACTTTGCAAAATGTTTATATGAACCCTATATTGAGGTATATAGGCGTGTGATTAAACAATTATACCAAAGTGGTGCTGATGATCATCAATTTAATATGTAGGTTGGAACACATTTATTAACTTAAACAGAAACAGAGTAGGTGAGAAGCAGCCAAACTCCGTAACAAGGTGAGGTTGCTGAAGATAGTTTAATGTCAAAATATATGTATATAGGCATGTGTGTGTGTGTGTGTGTGTGTATATATATATATATATATAATATATATATATATATATATACACACACAAAAATTAGATAATGCTAGTTGCTCACATTCTGCCACAGATGTCTTCTTCCACGTGGCAAACATCTAAACTAAATGATCAAAACACACTGGTTGCCAAACAAATGCGCACTCAACTTCTCTGGTTGACCATGGCGAGGCCTGTTCTGAGTGGAACCTGTCCTGTGAAACCGCTGTATGGTCTTGCCCACAGTGCTGCAGCTCAGTTTCAGGATCTTGCCAATCTTCTTATAGCCTAGGCCATCTTTATATATAGAGCAAAAATTATTTTTTTTCCAGATCCTCAGAGTTCTTTGCCATGAGGTGCCATGTTGAACTTCCAGTGACCAGTATGAGAGAGTGTGACAGCGATAACACAGAATTTAACACACCTGCTCCCCATTCACACCTGAGACCTTGTAACACGAACGAGTCACATGACACCGGGGAGGGAAAATAGCTAATTGGGCCCAGTTTGGACATTTCCACTTAGGGGTGTACTCACTTTGGTTGCCACTGTTGCACTGTTAATACAGGCTGTACACTCACTACTTTACATTGTAGCAGAGTCATTTCTTCAGTGTTGTCACATGAAAAGATATAATAAAATATTTACAAAAATGTGAGGGGTGTACTCACTTTTGTGAGATACTGTATTTACCTGCCAAAGATATTGGGGTTAGATGGCAATGGCTGGCAGGAAATTGCTCTCATTGAAATCAGCGGGGGCCCTTTATGTGCTTCCACCAGGGGTCTCGTTGGACCTTCTGGAAATCTCATTGCTAAGCATTTACCAAATGCGTCTCCTGCAAGGCAAGGAGCTGGGGAGCAGGTTCTTTCAACCATTTTTAATATTCATTAGATGAGATTTGATTGGTTGGTGTGATCATGACAAGTATGACAAATCACACTGTAAACCCTCTTCTTTCTCTTTCTTGTGTTGTTTATCCCGGCGCGCAGAGATCATCGCTGTCAGTATAAGCTGTCATCATCCTAAACAGATAGATCTTTACTGAGGATCGGACTACACGCTGCCAGTACATGCGCAGTACTCCGAGCACATTAACTCCCAAAGCTTGCTTTTTTGTATTTTGATATAATTGTTTTAGGGAAACTTAGTGTAAATGTAATCTTATCTGGTTGCAATCAAACATGAAATCCCGTCCCTTCTTCTCTCGCTGATTCTAAGTAAGTCCATTTTTTCGAGACACCTGAATATATTGTTGCATGAGTGCCAAATAGTTGATTTATTTTATTTTTGCATGCATCAGTAAAGTTTTCACCTAAGTACAGAAAGTTTACTTTTATTAGCGAGCCTTTTGTGCAGTAATAACACTTCCCAACTACTCTACTCTTGGGTTCAATATAATTTCTAGATGAAGGGTTTATTTACTTGGAGGGAATTGGCCGCGTTTCCAGCGTGGTGTTTACATTTGAGAACTTCTTGGCACGGGTGGGGTGGTATTACAAGGGCTGGCATTCGGCAGAGAGAGTGCTCCGTGACACACTTATTTCCCTGCTGTTCGCTTTCTCTATCGCAATTTTGGAGAAGAATTTTGTTTTGCAGTGTGCCGGATTATTGCTATAAGGAACAGCAACGGTTCATTCAAATGGAACAAGCTGAACAGTTGCTGGCTATATTTACAGATGTACTTTGTGGGGTTTTCCATATCATATTACTCCCAAAGTTGGATTTCTGCATGTTTCTTCATGGAATATGAGACACTGAAGCTAAGAACACACCAAGGATAAGCACTTAGTACAGCTTGGTTCCAAAGAAGAGATGCACTGATTTACAGGAGATAGATCTCAAAACGTGTTTGCTGCAGCTTTCAAGAACAGGCATTGCTGCCACGACCACATTAGGCCAAACTATACCACTGTTTCCCAGCCGTCATCCCACTTGACCCAAGTAAAGACATGCCTCTTGTCTAGTGTAGAAATTGGCCTCGGTTCGACTTTCCTAACCAGTATATCATTATAACATCTAATTTCCATTTGTATCTGCCGCATACATGCTGATGGACACGTAACTTCACCGTGTAAGCCCGAGACCAAAGGGCTGTTTGGCTTGGTTGGTCCACCTGTACCTCTACCTCCTTCTGCTGGTAAGGTGAAGTCCTCAGCAGCATAATAGTGTTTTGCTACAGAGCGGGGATTTAATTGTGAACTTCTCATCCTTACCATCCCATGACATCTCATCCTTTCTCTAATTCATTACCAATTTGTCCTGGTCTATAATAGATTAACCCACATGGAATGCAAATCCACCGTAAGCATTTCAATATTAAGAAAACTTTAATGCATATAATCATTGTATGGTCCCTTTAAGTTTCCCCATATGCATTTACCCCGTTCCTCACCCCCAGCCATTTTCCGCCCAGGAGATGTGGCTCTAGCTTGGTGGATGGAGGTCTGTTTCTTGCGCATGCCCAGAAAGTGCTCCCATCGATCCAGGGACTTTTTCCTCAGGTTGGTGCTTTTCTTACATTTTTTAAGAATGCATATTAATGTACGTTAACATGCACTCTTTTAAATGTGACAGCGGGTGACATTAAACTGTCCCTTTAACTCGCTACTCTTTTTTTAAAAAAAATCTTTTATTATAACTTATCATTCACCAACAGGAAATGGGATTGTTGCTAATGCAAGTGGTAGATTCAATTCAAAGCTCATTTTTAATAGAGAATAATGTTTCTCATTCCAGGAAAAAATGTAGCTATGGGAACCACAGTTTGCTAACAGTATATAACTTTTTTTCTTTGGCAGCTAAAAGCCGGCCCTGTTGCAAATTATGGACTTGAATTCTTGTGCGAGCCATTCTTTGTGTTAACTATTGCCATGCTGTATGAGCGTGAAGAACGACTAAAAGGTCTGATTGTGTATAACTTGGAGAAGAAGGAATGTGAATGCGTTTAGATGCATACATAAAGGGATCCAACCAAGTATAAGGGGGTAATATGTTTACAAACGAGGAGAAAGATTAGCGTGAGGGGCCTTTTTAGTGTAACAGCCTCCCAGTCGAAGAGGTAACGATTATAGTCATTGCAATTAATAATACATGGGATAGGCATAAAGCTATTCTGAACCTAAGAGAAGACCAAGGACTGATTAAGGTCTGAGTCTTTAACCCCTTAAGGACAAAGGGGTGGTCCCTAAACCCATTGAAAGCAATGCATTTTGAGCCGGTACATGTATGGGCTTTGTCATTAAGGGGTTAAGTCAGAACATATGAGCAGACTAGGACTAAAAAAGTCCAAGGGCAACATAGGGTTCATGTATGTTATCATCCTCCTTACAATATCTCTATGAACGGGGTCAGGTTATTTACCCCATTTACTAAAATTGTTAGACTTGTTTGTTGGCAAATATGTCGCAGACAACCATGTAGCTTCAAGATACCAATAGACACCACCACAATGTAGTTACCCTATTTGGACTATAAAACTTTTTGTTGATGTTATTATGTATCTATTGATGGCACCGCCATATTCCTTAGTGCTGTACAGTGGGTACAATCTGCTTAGTGCTGTTTAGTGGTGGCACAAGGTACTACAGGGTCACAGACACTATGGGAGAGAGGAGTCGTTTGCAGTGGAAAATCAGTCGGATAACTGATTGTAGGGAAGGGTCATAAAAGGACAAATCCGAGAGAATTAAGCTTCATAGGGGAGGCATCTGAGTAACAAGGTGCACTAATTGTGGACACCTAGAACTAAGAAGCCTAGGAGTCTGCTGGTTATAATGGAACAGACATGACGTCCATTGAGTTCCTACCCGTAGAGATCTGTCAAAATGTTAGTTACAGCAGCAACGTTTAAGGAGCCATATTTACCCCGCTCCTGGGATTATTCGGTCTTGGATGTAGACAGAATAAAAAAAGAGGAGCCACAGACTGCACAGAGGCAGGTAAGCAGGTGATTGCACATGGCTACGAATTTACTTTCCTCTTTTATGTGACTCATTCATTCGGACAATGACCATTTCAAGTGCGAGTTTCATAGACCTTTGGTGGGTCCGAGAGTTCCAGAAAAGCAATTTAACCTTGGCAAACAGTCCCTCCGAACTCATAATTCTTGCAGAATGCTGTAAAATTACATTAATGGTTACATGTAGACCTCATAAAAAAGGTAATTTTAGTGGAGGTTTAGTGGTGAACGGTTCAAGCTACATAAAATATAGAAAATGAGACATTATGTCAAACTGATTTATGTATGAAAAGTGCATTTGGTGCATCAGTTTGAAAAATGGTCTTATCACCTTAGAAACCAAGGAAATGTTCTACTTATGTGACCGTTCCATTCGTAATTTGTGTAATAGACCACTTTTCTAGATTTGCTCTTCTGTAGCCTTTCATATTGCATAACAAAGGCATTCCTTAGCCATCTTGTTTCTTGTCTGTCCTCTTTAAAAGTGAGAATCGTTATGTCTTGCCATGCCAGTCTATACTGTATATGTAAGCGTAAAAAAATGTTTTATTTTTTTTACTCAGTGTATATATTCGACTTGCCGTATTCCTTTTTTTTTTTAACCTAGGTCTGCGTCAAGGAAAAACAAGATGAAAAGTTTTAGTCTTAAAAAAGTGAGGTTATTTTACATTTCTAGATAGTAAGCCCGTTTGTGGGCTCTCCTTGCCTTTTGTTTCTGTTTTAATTAGCTTTTTTTTTTTGAAGTGGCCAAAGTGATGTTTACAGTGTTATTAGAATTGCAACAAAGCAACTTGAACTGCGCAAGGTACAGGCTGCTTCCTCTGGGTGGCCAGCAGAGTAGCTCTGATTCATGTTGGTCTAAAGGATGTGTGTACATTGAACTCCCATAGCATGGTATGGATTCAAGCGTGATGTCCCAAGGCTTTTAATGTGACAAATTCTGTGTTTCTATGCTGCTCTGTTTACAGTGCAGCATAGAATTCTATCAGAGGTTTGAGATTGATTTAAAGAAAGCCAACCAAGTTACCTTCGGATGATCGTATCCTGCATCGTATGTTCTCTCTGTTCTGGTGGGCAGATCCAGGTGCCAAGAGGACAGGGTACCGCTCACGATGTGCCAGTTGGAAGTAAGGCTCCGACAAGAACTTGTACTGTCTTCGGCCGAACCACCAGAACAGAGAGAACCCACGATGCGTGAAGCACCTATTTTAAATTCCTTAAGATGGCAATTGTGCAAATCTCGCCTTTTCCAAATATATACAGGTATGTTTGCTTATTCATTTTATTAAGAGTTAAAAAAAAAAAACTACATTGACTCTCTTAACTCTGCTTCTGGTCTAAGTGGACAGCTTGTGTGCAAAGTAAAGGCTGGGAACGGTACGTGGAATCTTAGGCAGTTCCTGTCAACAGAGCTTTTTTTGTCATGTTATTGCTTTTGTTTCCTGCCTTTCCCACACAAAAAAAAAAACCCCTCAATTCATTTTATTTACACAAAAAAACCTACATTTTGATTTACCATTTTCCCTCCAGGACTGTATCGTGCTCCGTTTGCTAGCTTTTATTTTTTTTTTTGCACCACTTTTAAGTCTATCTTTTAAAGATCGTTTTGACGATTAAATAGTTTTATTTTGTAAAGCGTCTCATTCCTTACTCTGTATTTCCTGCTTTTGTCGCCAGTGCATTTTCCTGTAGAATTTCTATTTATTTTTTCTCAATTATTTCACGGGCACCTTGTGCAAACTGGCTGACTGTTTCTTCCTAATAAAAATCACATATATTTGAGTAGCCTTGAAAAAAACATTATTATTTATTGCGTTATATAGCGATATCATATTCCGCCGCGCTGTACAATGGGATCAGCTTTAATATTTTCCCTTTGCCCTCCATCAGTTTCCTGTTTCTGAAATCATGAAATATAAAAAGCTCTCCATGGTTCTACACCTCCATACATTGCTGCCCTTATCACAAAATATTCTCTTACGTGGCCTGTACAATGTAATAGTAAACTTCTTTCTTCTCCCTTCTCACACGTACTTCCTCTAATGCCGCATCTCTGGAACTCCTAGACTGTGTTTTTTTGTTTGTTTTATAGATTCCTTTTCCTCCGTAAAAGTACATTAATAGAAGGTACGATAAAGGCAAGACAGGCATTCTCCTACAACGAGCACAAATAGAGATTTCCATTGTGAGACGTAGTGTTAGCTGGTGATTGACCCCCAAAAAACTATAGAGTCGAGTCATTTACTGTAGACTGCATACAATATTTTGGGATTAAATTTAACCAAACTCCACTTGTTTTGTCGCAGGAAATTAAAAAAAAATAAAAAACCAACACTCAATGGTAGGCATTGCCTTGGGAGTTCCCAGTTATGCCAGTCGTTTAAGAATATATGCTAGACATGCATGGGTCGTTAACACTGTAATGGCTGTTTATTGCATAGGCACCGAGGAAACATGTGAAGAAGTGGAATGCCGTTAGATCACATACTAATTATATTTGTAAACTAAAACCACCATGCAAGCAACTAATTGTTAACTACACGGGAGCAAGCCGGGATTCTTAGAATACCAGGATATATATAGCTGTTTAAGAATAGCATTATACTTTAACACAGGTGTACGTTGGATTTGATCTGTGCATTTAATGGCCACAAAAACAATTTGAATTCTAGATGGCTTCTCATTGAGAGTTTGTTGTAGGGGGGTATTAAAGGGGGATTAATAAAGCAGGTTATTACCATGTTTCTCCCTATGACAGATGTGGTCAGAAAGAGCCTGGTGGCTCCTCATTAATGCCATTATGCTTTGTTATAGGTATCAGAAACGATGACTTTAGTTTTTTGGGGGGGTTTTACCCCCATACCTGTGTATGACCCAAAGTTTAGCATTATCGACAGATAAGGAAAATCTATAGACACATAGCAACTAGCAGAATCTACGCATGCAAAATCCATCCTTCCATTTTCATTTTTTTAGCCATCTGCGTTTATGGAAATATAAATGGTCACGAATACGTCAATCGCTTTTCCCAGAGAATATGGTTTCTTTCTGATCAGACGTGAGTTATTTAATGTTATATAGCTGTATTTCGAGAATGTGTGATCTGAGCAATGTGGGGAAAAAACAGCATTTTTCAAAATCACTTTTAAACCTCGAAATTCCTTTTAGCACACCGGCGAGCTGATGGGACCATTGTGGCCTGACCAAGGCCTTTCTTCTTACGTAACTTAGAATCATTATGTGAGCGTACACATTGTGATCATGTTTCGGTTGTAATTTGCCACCTCTAAAAATAAATACTTTTTAAGAATAATATGTGACGCAGCATGTAAAGGAATAGATAAATAATTTAAGCATGGCAAATTTAGACGATATATTTTATATGATCCTACCTACTGTAAATCAAGGGTCGTCCTCGGCAAAAAGTTGTTTTGGTGTAATAACTCTGTGAGAGGTAGATGGTGCATTATGCTTCAAGCTTATCTCCAATGCTAAACCTTACACATATGAGCACACTGTATAAATGGTGCTTTTCTCACTTGGGTATTAAGTTATTTTATGTTCTGTTATGTTCCTGTTGTCCTTTGTAAGAGCGCCTTGCTTACGTTTGTTGCAAATGAATGCCTTTCCCTAAGATAGTTGAGATAACCGTACGTAGGAGCTCTCCGGGTTTGATCTTGAGCGTCAGATCAAGCAAAGCTTCCCTGGGTCTCGGCTTTAGTTTCTTGATTTTCAAGGTGGAGGAAGCGGCATTTAGACATGCCCATTCCTAAACCATCATTCCTCGCCAACCTGCAAAGGTTGTCTGGGGCTAAACCCTACCCTCTTTGCAACCAGCTGTGCTCCTTCGTGAAGCCTCTCCCCCAGAAGAGGGAGAGCTCCTGGTAGCCTACTGGGAGAGGACCTCGGATATGGGTGAAAACTGGCAATTACGTGGTCATGATCAATCTCTAGAGGCTCATGTACTGTTAGAAAAAAAATTGTGTTACAATTTACTAGGTGGACTCACGGCAGAATCCCAAATCCCAAATGATGTTTTCTCAAATGGAACAGCTTACCCTATGATACTGTCCATCAGACTGATCCCACAGATTGAATGAAGCTTGCAAATAGCAAAACCATAAGAATCTCTTAAGTTTTTGTTTGATTAAGTTGAGAAACAAGCCACATGTTTTTCTACTTGCCTTTGACTTAGCAATTTAAATTTCAAGGAACTCGACTCTTTAACCCAGAACAGAGAACGGATAGTGTTAAAGCTATGATGTAGTGACAGTGCCGCTCTGCTTCCATACGCACACACATATGTATTCTATGGCACATTAAGCTATGTTTGTAAATGCATTGAGTGACGTTAATGCAGACTGATGCAAAGGAGGCTAGTTATGAAGAGCTTCAGAATAAGTGTCATCACCATGGCAACAGACAGAATACCTTGCCTGCGCCAACAACTTTCTATCTTAATAAGACAAACTTTGTACAGTAGCCTTGGCCTTTTCCAGATTTTCCATAGATTTTTTATTGCATATAATGTACGAAACCCAATTAAGGGAATCGGCTAAACATGTGAAAGGATATATGTCCTGGAAAAATGGTCGACGTTATATATGGTTCCGTTTAGGCATTTTATTGTGACTGGAAAAAATATAGTTTCATTGCGTGCAACATCTGCATGAGTAACTGAATAACATCCACAACCCAGACAATCCCCTGATCTACCTAAAGAGTTTATTCACTAAACCCAGAGGTGTTTTTGGCTTACTGATATCTCTATGCGTCTTGAAGGGCTAACCGCATTTAACTGTTCATTGCGATCTGAAACTGCAACTCTCCTGCTGACTCTTGCCTTAATGAATAAACTTGATCGGTTGAGCAGGAGGTTGGTTGTATCGTGGACGTTACATTTGTGTACGTATCGCCCTTAGTTACACCTTGGTTACGTTCCTTTTCCCCAAATTCTGCATCGAGAAGTCTTGGTATTGGAGTTCCATGGCTTGCTTGACCTGTGTAGGAACATTTTGTTAAAGCATTTGAATGCAATTCCTTGGGAATTTGGCAACAATTGTAGTTAGGGTGTGTAACTTTATTTCTTGACCTGCTTTTTGCAATTCTGAAATTGCTGCCAGAAAGGCATCAATTTGTCACAGGTTATCTGAGGACATCTGAGAATGAAGCTCTGACATCTATGGTCATAAATCTACTGGGGGGGGTGGGGGTTGGTACTAACAAATGTCCTCACAACTTTGGGAACCTTATACTGTAGTTGTAGTTTTGTGATTCTTGGTAATAGAACTTGCCCTGTGGAGAGCTGCAATGGAGCAAAGTCCCACAGTGGAGGAGCTCGAGAGAAATATATTTAGTTATGCTATGGCGGTGATTGTTGCCCTTTTTAAGGCTGATGTCTAAAAAGAGGTCATTGTTTCAAACGAGGGGGTAACCACGAGCGCTACTGAATTGCGTAGGAGAGAAATAAAGTATAAAAAGGAAACAGGCTTGGCGCCCCTTTATCGGACGCAGGTCAACTTTGATTGAGCCATTAAATATCTTAAACCGTCTGGCCTAGCACAGCAAATCATATTTCTTCATTTTACTTATCTCCGCCAAAGCTTGTTTTCATTAAGTCCCGTTAAGTTTTACTTCAGCAGAGGAAGGTTTTAACGTAACCTCATTTCTTTGTGTTGCCGAATCACATTGCTATGTGCTGATGTTGTCCATTTCACAAATTATGCGTAACAGTAAGGGTAACTTTCGGGGTCAAATTCAACTATTTTTCTCTCTAGAGGTGCTTGCTTGGCGGGTCTGTTTCTGAAACGTGTTAATAAAAAGGCTGCCGCTTGTATATGATTAACCAAAGAATGTTAACATGTACAGCAATTACTGATGCTTGCTTGTAGATCTTTAAGTATGGCCCTCAATCAGTTCCAGGCATCCAAAAGCTTTGGTAATTGTTGTCAAGATGGCGATTTGGAGTTGTAGACTTGTAACAGCTACTTTTGCATATCAAGAAAAGTAATCTCCTTGCCTTCTAATCTGGATACATGATACATGCTCTTATGTAGTTATTTTACTACTACGAGTGAAGACTATTGTAAACAAGAGACTGGACCTTCTACTTGACCAAGATTTTTTTTTCTTCCTGGAAGTCTGCGGCAGAAAACAAACAAAAAAAAAAGGTGAAAGTGCCCCAAAAATGGATAAGTCCAAATTGGAGACCATTCCTCTTCTGGAGCTGTACTTCCCACATAGTGATCTGCAGCCCCTTCCATCCATCCTTGCCTAAAGCCTTAAGCGGGACAAATCTTCTTGGCCACCTCCTGAAAGAAGAAAGTATTCGCTAGAGAGTTGCGGCCAAAAGGCACAGCCTTCCCCCACACACACACACACCAAAAAAACAACAAAAAAGTGCTTGTAAATGTGTGATACAGTATATTCTGTGCTGTACCCAGCCCCAGCCGATGAACTGGAAAGCTTATGCCTATAGGAGGCTACTTATGCACTGCATTGCTGCACCTGCATTTTGTCATAAGGGTACCTGGTTAAAGAGACCTTGTGATAAACGGTGGGATGAGATATGTTATACATAGTAGGGATTATGGCTGCAGCCTTGGAACAGTACGCTGGGTAAATATGGCTGGATTTTTTTGGCCTTGTAGCCATTACAGTATTCCAGGCATAATCTCTCTCTGTTTAGCCAAGAAATTCCAGGAAACCACCGCCATAAGGTTGTAAGGGTGTATTTGTTCTTTAATACGTTTTTGCAGAATGTGTCAATGCTACATTGGTACAGAGTATATATTTGAATGTATTAGTGTTGTTGTTTTTTTTTTAACTTTTATTATGTATGTTAATACCATTAAGTTAGAATTAAAAAAAAACGTATAATAAAAAAAATTGTATGAATGGAATCCAGGAACTCATGTCTAGACGTTGTTTGCGTAATGGTAAATATATTTAAACCAGTGGTGCTTTCACCTCATAAATATCAACATGGATTCCCTACCGTCAAGTTGAAATTTGCTAAGTAAAAAAAAAAAAAAAAAACTCAAAAATGTGGGATTCCTGTTTTTATGTGGATTTGTACTTTACGTTCTGTTGGCAAACGGCTACAATTTAGTGTTAAGCTGTTCGGTGATTTACAACTTGTAGCCATTGCATTAAACATCTGTTTTATCCCGTCTGTCCACAGATAATCTTGCGCCTCTCGTCTAGTAGATAAAGGATCTTGCAGGTATCTGAGTGTACCTAAAAAAATCATGATTTGAAGGGCTTTCTTTAGTAATAATGCACAAGTACTTGCTAGTTATTGCTCTTGGATTAAAATATTAAGGTATACCCTTATCTCTCTGCTTATTTTTTTTTTCTTTTCATTATAAAGTCTGTCCTGGTGGGGGGAGTAAAATATAATGGACAAGAGACTAATACACGTAGTGAATTTGTGATGACAAGTATAAAAGTAGCATAAGTTTTTTTTTTTTTGTTTGTTTGTTTTTTTCTTTTTTTTTATGATTTTTTTTTACTTGCAATCAATGTTCCCTCTAATTTTTCTTGGGTGATGTGCGCAGAAAATTTCTGTTGTGCAAAATTTTTCCCAGAGCCAAAATATTGTGCGCACAATATGCTTCTACAGTCCATATATATAGCTCCACCCCCCACATTGCAAGGGGGTGGAGCTATATATTTCCAACCCTTTTGACTCCATGGTCTATTCTAAAGGTGAAATTCTCACCGCAAAAATTAATTATGAGCGAATCATGAGCGGGGGCTCCGGGCTGCATAAAGGATCAATATATATAT
>VKOC01025011.1:0-12670 GCA_009364415.1 Spea multiplicata
TTTGTGAGCAGATACTTAAATCAGGTGCTTCTCTATTGCCTTAGAAAAACCCAACAACGAAACTGTAATAACATTTAAAGCAACGATGGTTTCGGCTATTTTGGGGTTAATTGCGTTAAATACCCCACATTGAATAGAATTAACTTGTGGCACTCCAAAGGATGTTTGAGAGACGGGCTTCCTCGTGACGCATGATGCACTATCCACTGAGCAATTGGGTCATAGCCTCTGGCCTGTTCTGCTGATGTTCTCCAGAACTCGTAGTCCTCATCTGACTGCGACAGATTAATTCCAGACTCTGACTGGGTCACTACGCAGTGATAAAGATACGTATTTCCTCGTATAGACCCAGACCTTAACAGAACTCGTGTTCCATGAGCAGTGGTGCTCACATCTGGATCAACTTACACACAGAGATGCAATTTCTTCAAAACATCCGTGCAGCATTCTAATAAACACGCGCATGAGAAGAAATTATCTCTTCAATCACTTTTATCATAAAATGCAACGGGACAAATAGCTGGAGAAGGGGAGAAGGAACCCGAAGAAGTAATATAGCTTATGGAAGTTCAATATAGGAGTATTTATTATTTTAAATAAACAATGTCATAATGGAGGGCCCATTCTACCACATAAGTCCTGCTTTTTACTCGTCATAAGCACAAAGAAAAGGAGGGCAAGCACAAGAAGTAGCTCAATGAATATTTCTGTTCAGTTTTTACAGATGAGAATGATGGAATGGGACCTCAGGAAAAAAGACTGAATCATTTGAAATATGTGAGTTTATCGAGGCGGAGGTTCTACTTCAGTTGTCTAAGGTAAAGACAAATAAGTCGATAGGGCCTGATGGAATACACCACAAGTTATTAAAAGAGCTTGGGGGTGTACTAGCAAAACCGTTAACTGATATATTTAACGAATCATTGGTAACGGGAGTCGTCCCTGGGGATTGGAAAGTAGCGAATGTTGTGCCCATTCACAAAAAAGGCAGTAGGAAGGAGTCGGGCAACTACAGGCCAGTTAGTCTTACATCTGTAGTGGGGAAATTAATGGAAACAATGTTAAAGGAAAGGATTGTTGAACATCTGAAGTCACATGGCTTTCAAGATCAAAAACAACATGGGTTTTCCTCAGGAAGATCTTGCCAAACAAATCTTATTGATTTTTTTGATTGGGTGACTGAAGTAATTGATCAAGGTGGTGCAGTAGACATTGCGTATCTGGATTTCAGTAAGGCCTTTGACACTGTCCCACATAGAAGACTTTTAAATAAACTGCAATCTCTGGGTTTAGATCCCAATGTTGCTGAATGGATTAAGGAGTGGCTGAGTGACAGAAAACAG
This sequence comes from Spea multiplicata, assembly GCA_009364415.1. Taxonomy (NCBI): domain Eukaryota; kingdom Metazoa; phylum Chordata; class Amphibia; order Anura; family Pelobatidae; genus Spea; species Spea multiplicata. The sequence goes on from VKOC01025011.1 coordinate 1,344, forward strand.
AGGGTTGTAGTCAATGGCGTATATTCAGAACAAGGTCTTGTTACCAGTGGGATACCTCAGGGATCTGTACTTGGACTCATTCTCTTTAATATTTTCATTAGTGATATTGCAGATGGTGTTGATGGAAAGGTATGTTTATTTGCCGACGACACAAAAATTTGCAACAGGGTTGATGTTCCTGGAGGAAGAAGCCAAATGGCAAACGATCTAGGTAAACTGGAACAATGGTCAGAGCTGTGGCAATTGGCATTTAACGTGGATAAATGCAAAGTAATGCACCTGGGGCATAAAAATCCAAGGGCAGAGTATAGAATATTTGGTACTGTCCTAACCTCAACGTGTGAGGAAAGGGATTTAGGGGTAATTATTTCTGAGGATTTAAAGGTAGGTAGACAATGCAGTAGAGCAGCAGGTAATGCTAGCAGAATGCTTGGTTGTATAGCGAGAGGTATTAGCAGTAGAAAGAGGGAAGAGCTCATGCCGCTGTACAGATCACTGGTGAGACATCACTGGTGAGACCTCACTTGGAGTATTATGTACAGTACTGGAGACCGGATCTCCAGAAGGATATAGATATGTTGGAGAAAGTTCAGAGAAGGGCTACTAAAATGGTTTATGGATTACAAAATAAACCTTACCAGGACAGGTTAAAGGATCTTAACCTATATAGCCTGGAAAAAAGACGGGACAGGGGGGATATGATAGAAACATTTAAATACTTAAAGGGAATCAACAAAGTTAAGGAAGAAAGTTTATTTAAAAGAAGAAATAAAACCGCAACAAGAGGACACAAGCATAAACTAGAGGGGCAAAGCTTTAATGGTAACATCAGAAAATATTACTTTACGGAAAGGGTAGTGGACGCATGGAATAGCCTCCCAGTGGAAGTGGTAGATGTTAATAGAGTAAAGTCATTTAAGCAAGCATGGGATAGGCATAATGCCAAGCTAGATATAGGATAAGGGCAAGTACTAAAGGAGAGTACTCAGAGGTTGGGCAGACTGGATGGGCCTTCTGGTTCTTATCTGCCGTCACTTTCTATGTTTCTATGTTTTAATAATCTATACAGATCTGTTAAACAGAGACTCTTTGACCAGTCACCAAGCACTACTTCGTTATCTTGTAGTGATTCCCGTTGGCTTCATACAGTCCTGCTAGTGTGACCTCCCAACACACTACACATTTGACCATGGAGTCCTGTATTGTTCATTTGTCCTAACCAGTCATCCTTCTGTCATCCTTCTGATGACCCCATTGGTAGTGAAGGTGAATGAGAAGTGGGCAGGGAATGTTCACAATGACAAATGGAGATGTTTGGAGGTGCTTGGAAGGATGTTGTCAGGGAGAAGCGGGTCAAAAAGGAGACAGAAATGGAGTTTACATAAAAAAAAACACAAAAAAACACCCCAAAGACAATTAGAATAAGAGTGAAAGTTCAAAAGGGAAACTGCTTGAAGCCAACAATCTACAAACCCAACGTGAACACAAGTAATACGCACGTTTCATTTGATCTTGCAATAGCTGCATGCAGAATGCTTTATTTAATTATACAGCAGGGGTTGACACATTTCGTGTAGAATCCGAGAGCCATCCAGAATTACCTAGGAGTCAGCCAACTTTTCTTAGGAGCCAAGAAAGACATACTGTAATTAACCACGATAGAAAACGCTCAAGAAAGTTAGGAGCCTGCAGTAACATTAATGCGAGCCGTGAACGTTACACGCTGTAATACAGCCATAGGCGGCTCGGCTTCTTGATCATATAGCTGTGTAACTAAATCATGTGTGGCAGTTCATTATCTGGCTACCTCGTTTAACCCTGCTGTATGAAGCACATTTAACAGCAACCTCTAAAAGAACTGATTATAGCATGTTGGAGGGGAGAAACACGCTTTCTGAAGACAACTGAAATTAACCATTGGACCTTCTTGTGTGAGTCCTTCTTTTGCTTTTCCACTGAAATTAACACAAAGGAAATTTTATGTAGAGGCGTTGTATTTACGAACCAGGGAGAGTAGACAGAGAATGAGTAACTGCTAATATTTAGGCAATGCTAAACAACAACATAAGAGCAATTAATCTGAAATCAAGTATAACACTAAGCCTAAATAAAAAGCTATTTAATAGATTCTTAGGTACTGGAGAACAAAGGTCTAGAAATGAAAGACACCAAACGCATCAGCACTGCCCCATTAAAAAGGCCTTCATGCTAGCGTACAGGCATCCGGCCGCCGGGAAAAGCTCAACACACGAAAGTGTGCCTGTGTATATATGATATATATCATTTATGCGTAAATAAACAGGGGATAGTTACTATATAGAGAGAAAAATGTTTCAGAATGTACCCCTAATTTTCATTAAGAGAAACTGGAGTTCTCGTCCTATAGAATCCCCTAAAATCCAACAAAAAACACAGATCTTTGTTAAGAGAGAAAAGGAGTCTACTCAGGACTGAAAACAAGCATGTAATACATAAACACGCGTGTATATGCTATTTTTACACACATATATATACATTAATCAAACACCCGATATAAATGAGGAGAAACATGAAATCATTCAGTCACATCTCTGTAGGAGAAGAGAATGAGCAGCAGATCACTGTAACTACACACATTTAACACATACAAAGTCTGGACCCTTTTCAACAAAGCTGGCTCTGAGGTTTCACAAGCTTGGCCTGCTCTCTTTTACTTCACTAACACATAACGCTACAATACGGATGGGATCTTGTCGGCTAAATGAAAGCGCTGGCAGAGTAATAACACTGGGTAAATTGGTATAACAGTGGAAGCGTTTGCCGAATTCAACTTTAATGAAATTAAATAAATATTTCTTATGACCTTCCTGAAAAACGCATAAAAGGAATGCCCACAATAACAAATGCCGTTTTGTATGAATATAGCTCTATTAACGTAAGAATTAGTGATGACAGATTAGAATCTAACAGAACCAACACTAACGAAGGAAACAGAGAGAAAAGCAAAGTGAACTTAACTATTTTTCAATATAAAAAAAACAGCATCAAGATTGCTTAACTCTCTGTAAGAAACGGCATAAATACCACAATACGGAAAAGCAAATACAGCTCGCACAACAACGTATGTTCATTAATCTGGTACACATCTTTATACATACGGTACATATACATACAAGATGTGCCAGGCAACAGAACTGGTGTTAATGCTTGATTTATGTTATATATATATATATTTGTTGCATTCTTCTTAGGGTTAGGGATGACGGTTTAAACAACTAATAACCATGAAAGCAAATTTGAGAACGGAGGGGGAAAAAAGCCCAGCAACCTATTTCCCGCCGCCCTTGCAATGACCTTTGTCCTGACCTAGAGGGACCACCCTCTTTGGTCATTATCTAAGCTGTGAGCTCACAAAGTACAAAGGTCTACCAAGTTCTGAACAGCTCAAAGGACACGAGACATTAATAATTTGTCAGCGTGCTTCTGTCTGATTAGGTGACCACTTTCTCCATGCAACGCCCCCAAACCATACACTATACAAATCTATGGATTACTTCCCCCAACGAGGATCAATCAAGAAAAAGTATCAGAAGATCAGTGAGATGGAGGAACCTTTCTACTCGACTGCCACTAAAAGGAAACAGTATGTTTTGTTGTTTTTTTTTTGCTTTGGGGACTTATTTGACAGCATTTCCCAAGACATTCCTTCTATCTTGTTTATTCATATGAAGAGAACATGGTCTTAAAAGAACATGCAAAGAAGGACCCTCTTATTCTCAGATTTTTTTGTCATCAAAAAAGTAGAGTTTTTTGCGGGTCATCCGGTACAGAAAAGGTCACAAGCCCACTGATGTCAGGAAACAAAACCGATATAAAAAAATGTAACTAAATATCAACATATTCATTAAATAAAGTTAGATGGCCTGTAGTGACATCAGGTCCACATGGAAACTCTTAAGCTGGTAACATTGTGTGTAGCTCTATTAAGTCATGAGAAAATGCAGAGATCATTTGATGCAAAATAACACAACTGTTATTAAAATAAAAACTTATGGGGTAGCTGACAAACCACAGACTGACCCAACGGAAAGAACTTTGGAACCTAACTCTCAAAAACTCATAATGACTTCAGCATGGACGTGGGGGTATCTGTGTTCTGGGTTACTTGAGGCTTGTGCTGTTTAGCATAAATGTAAGTTTCTCCCCAAGTGTCAATGCCTTGGATAGCGGCAAGAGAATTCCTTGATCGGTATTAAAAGTCAATATTTGCTTTTGACGGCTCTCTTAAGTTCTAGGTTTGACCTAATCACGACCTGAGGCATGAAAGCTTACCAATTCAGTAATCTAGTCAATGTGTAGAAAACACATCTCGGGTCACAGCAGGCAATGATGGAAGGGAAAAAAGTAACACTTTTTCCTCGTTAAAGGGATTATACAGTAAGCAGTTGTTTGAAAATGTTCGCATAATATAATCCTATGCATTACAGGCGACACTCAATTTGAAGTTCAAACTTTCACTGCGGTATTCTAATTAAAATAAATATGTCAGGAGATAAACACAGTTTACGTTAACTTGTAACAGCGCACTGGATGTGCCGCTTAAGGCTTAGCAGGCCTAGAATGAAAACCAAAGCCAATACGTCAAACCCGTGGAGAAATAAACAGAAATCAAAAGCTGGTAGGTACGGAGATGACAGACCGCAACTCACATAAAAAAGTGGCGCCGCTCACAAAAGCACCAGTATTCACATAGTTTTAATATCTATTTCCTACCTGATCTGCTGGGATAGAGAATATCTGGGTGCTACATCTCTGGTATTTTATTAGGGAAGAATGGAAATAAGTGCATCAGACAGTTTAAATACATCTTCCACACCTTGACTACTCACAATATTTTCCCGTATACCCTCTTTGGACTACGCTGCCTTATCAGTATGATATGATAAAAATAAAACCATGTTTGCACTTCAAGGCAGACCAGTAGCAGCAGAGCCCCGTACAAAACGGGTATTAGCCAATAAAATATGGTGGCATTTTTTTTTTTCATGATGTACCAGGTATGTCACAGAACCAATGAGGCCACTTGGGCATGACGTACCTGGTATGTCTCTGGACATGAAGGGGTTAAAGGGACATTCAAGTCATCGTATGCAATTTAATTCATAGTTGCGTGTCTTTGTATATAGTTGCATATAGTTGTAAATATATGGAGGCATTCTGCAAGACCCATTCTATCGATTTGCATATTTCCACACCTGTCAGGCGTGAAAACCAGACAACGGAGGGGGAGGTGCACTGCAGCTCTTGAGCTGCAACTTCTCACAAAGGCAAGTACTTTTTCCTTCATAAACAGTACTTTAAACCCTTAACGGGTTGTCCTTAAACCCATTATTGACAATGCATTGTGAGCTCATACATGTACGGGCTTTGTCCTGAAGGGGTTAAGATGCATTCTTGTGTATGGAGGACAATAGACTGCTTTAATGTCAACTGATATCCCACAGTTGCGTATACCACATACAAGTGCATAAAGGAAACATAACATTGGGCAGCATATGGGTGTAAAAGTCTTCCCTGTTTAACCCTTTCAGCACACTGCATTACACTGGCCTGCTTTTCCCGTAACAGCTAAAAGTTAAATCAATGAAAGTATTAGACCCCCGTCTGCTCAGCCCACCAGCGAGTCAAGCAGCACGCACAGTAGCGAGCGCATGTCAATCCTTCCGAAAAATAAACACAAATCAGCAGTCCTTTATATAGCAGATTAGCATTTGAAATAAAAACCACTAGAAACAAATAGGAGACGGTGTAATTATACAGCAATTAAACTATTTCCTTCTTTATTTTAATTTCTGCGGGGAGTGAAAAGTCGTGTCTGAGAAGCATTTAAAGTCGAGAGTCAGGCAAGTGTTTGCAGGCAAATGCATTCTTTCAGTAGGCACCAAGTGCCCTATTTACGTGTCTGCTTATTACATTATACTCAGCAGCTTGCTCTGAGAACGTTATTCTTTGATGTAAAAGTGAAATCTATTTAGTGAATTAAAAAAAATCAAAAAAAAAACAAACAAAAAAAACACCTCCAGTCTACTCTTCAAAGAGACGGATTCTTTGACCCAGTGCTCCAGACTGAAGCCTTGAGATTTTTGCACAAGAATGCTGCGTGAGGGAAGTGCAGACAAAACAGACATTTGAGATGGGGAGGAGTGGGAAAGCCCGCGTCTCAGACAGTCCTCTCCTACCAATCATGGAAAGCAGCCGGCCCCACCGCCTTACTACCAACCTCTAGTAATGTCAGGGACAAGGGCTCATCTCAATCGGAAAACGCTCCAGCCTCGTGGCTCCACGCAGACGTCACGGCTCTTCCATGCTGCCATCTCTATGTGACCCCCAAATCGTAAAAACACCCACAACTTCTGACTCGGTATAACAAAGCGTGTGCATCTACAAGCTCGTGCCGCAAAGCCACGACATGGGCTTAAAAAACATCCAGTATGATAGAATACACCCTCTGGTATAACGGTGCAGGATATGGGGTACAAATATACAATTCCTATTTTGCGTTTAGAATTAGTAGTTTTCCTTTGCGTACGCCTTTACTTCCAAACATGCTCATTACACATTATTTACACTGAAGTCTTCCATAAGATATTAAAACTTTTACGTGCCAAATATAGTAATTAAAACGGAAAGGACAGTCTCATGGACATATGGCCATACCTTATAAAAGTCTGTTGTAAGTGTTATTTCGACTAGTTTACCAGACGCAGACAGGCGTCTATTTTAAGGCAAGCAAAAGAGAATAGAGAACGTATCTCACGTGTTTCGGCTACACGCTTAATCATAGATCATGTGTTGGCGGTGAGGAGATGCCACCGCCGTCTGGCTGCACTCGAGGAGGCATTTTCACAAAAGGTAATACCGACGTACCGGCTCGCTGCCCAGCCTTTTAATTTAACTATTTATTTCCAAGACTATGCATACTTTACTGTTCACGTGAGAGCAATCCATTGTACAGCGCTGCAGAATATGATGGCGCTATTTATATGCTGTTCAGTTGGGCTGCAAGACCTTCCCCTTATGGGGTAAACGCACCTAAAAATAACTCACAGTATTATTTTAAAAGGAGTCCTGTAGCGTACGTTCCCCATAACGGGGGGGGGTGGGGGTTCAGACGTACTATTGTCTTGGGTGGACAAGGCAGCTGCCAGCTGACTTCACATCATCGCACCCAAGTCCAGGTTAGCTTTCAGGGCAAGCCAAGTGATTTATAAAGCTTAAATGGAAGCTTTGTGCAAAGCTCTCCAGGCTCATTCAACTAGCTGGCATACTTTGATTTGATATCTCAACCCGGATTTCAAAGGCTGCGATGACTGGAATGGTTGGGTGCAGCGGAGTCACATTGCATCCTGTAACAAAAATGCGGTGTATCGGAAAATGCCAAAACTCACTTGTGATGCAGGGAAGGATTAGCGTGCAGCTGCTTACATTGTCTGGTGGAATATCCCTCTCCGGCAACACTTCAGCAGGGTTTTGCTGCAATGGGCGACTTACTGAGAGGTATTTCAACCATGCGCTGGGAAAGTGTGCACCAGGGAAACGTATCTACACGTATGGAGCAAAAAACAGATCCACTTGGCAACACAAATGGCTCATAAGTATTAAATAAGACGAGTCTGTGGCCACCATTTTTCCTGTAGTACTGTAGCAACTTTCACAAAGTTTAAATTGAACAGCGCTGTAGAATATATAAATCAATAACAAGTGTATTTTTTTTTTTAATTATTTAAAATGATTTAGTGACCTCACCGATTGAACTACATGCATACCCCACATTAACATACGCAATGGGGTCCAGAGCACGCATGTAACATGAAAATTTACTTGTTTCAGTTATCAGTGCATGTACCGCACGGTAACCAGGTCATTAATACCACAAAAGACCGCGTCCATTCTCGCTTACCGAACTACGGGCACAGGGGGCTGGTTGTGCTGCAGCTATGTCCTTAAAGCAATGTATGCCTGCATGCAATATGCAGGGCAGGCCGCTGCAGAGAAACTCGCCAGGGATGATCATATCTAACGCAATGAAAACTCGCACTCTGGGGAATAAACCAGACGGCCGGGACATTGCTATGAATGAACGATACAAACCGAACCAGGCAAAATGTTCTGTTACATCAAACAGATGCACAAAAAAATACATTGTAAATATTTCTCCAAATAACTCTCCAAGTCTTATTCACAGACCCGGAATCCTTTATGACACCAAAAAAACATGAAACAGGAGAGATCTCAACAGACAAATGGCAGAATCTACACCGCGACCTGCGAATCCTTTGCATTATATGCCAGGCAGCAATTACAAGGGATACGTCTCCCGTCCACAGGCAAGAACTACGTCGAATTGGGCTTGGTATACAGTGGCCCAGAAGGCTGACATATCATTCAGCAGCATATCATAAACGCTGTGTATTCGGACCTCTGCCTTTGATGTCCCTCTCGTGGCAGTTTAGCATCATTACTACACGGTGCTGACTGACTGCCAAGGATATAATATGAAGTCTAAAAATAACTAAGAGTGCTTCCAGTATATATAGCATGAGGGTATTTAGAAACGTGAAAACAGTTACAAGGAGGCATTTCTACATTTACGTAGATACAGGTAATCTGTACAATTTTATTTACATTCAACAAAGAGTTACGATCCACTTCACGTTAGTAGATGAATGGTATTAGACGTGTGTTTTTATATGTGCCGTTCCAGCTACTCCTCTGAACGTAACGTTAGGAACATTCCTGGTACTGATTTATGGCCAATCCCAGAAATAATTACTTAATCTTTTTTGTCTCATTCATAATTTTTGTCGGGAACACTTAGTCATAGGTAATCATAGGGTGTTGATAGAAAATTTTTAAAAACCTTCAGACGTAATAACGCTGAGCAGATCCGAGAGCGCAATTAAAGTTCTGTCTAAGAGGAACCGGACCACTCATTGGTGCTAAACCATTCATACAACGTGATTCTGGATCAGCAGAACTTCGGTGCAATCTATTGGGGGGTTTTTTTTTGTTTTTTTACTACTACTACTACTTCCCTGTGATAAATGTTGTTGTTATGATCACACAGTCAGTAAAGTATCCAGGATTTCTCATAGAAACTAAAGTTTTATTTCCCTTTTCACAGAAGGAATAAAACATTTAACAAGTTTAAGATTCACTTTGTCCTTGAACAGGCCTCTACCCAATCGTGCCTCCCACATCCTCTACTACTTTTTTCCTATTATAGTAATTTTCCCCAATTTTAGTTACTTTGGAAAATTGTTCTTGCCCCCCATAGTGTTTCCAACTATATAACTCACAAATAAAGATGCTAAATATTTAAATGATTACATATACATACATTATATATATATACATAATATATATATATATATATATATATATGCGTGACGCTTCTTTAGAGAAGTTGTAGCTTTGTGAAATGCATACTATGAAATGAGGGTCTGTCCCTTTAAGATCGGAAACACAGCTATAATAAAGAGGGCAGAGGAATTTCTATCTCATACGACTGGTCCTATGATCAAGGTGTACACATAAAAATACACGCAATACCTATTCTTTTTGTCCACACAGCAACCCAGGACATGCCTCGCATGAAACGTGAGCTGCGTCGACCCGATCGAGGTCAGACTTCCTTAAATCTATTTCCTTATCTGTCAGCATGCTTCTAATTTGTATATTTCCTTTCAGTAAATTGAGAAATATTCCTTCAGAATGAATGGTGAATACTCGCGTTTTACTGGAGCGGTAGGACTGCCTAGTCCGTGAATCTAGGCAAAGGGTCACAGAAGCACCTGAGATATCCAATAGATACTGAGATCACAATAATAATTCTAGATTCATTAGTTAATACAAAAGATCAGCAATGTACAAGGGGGAAGGGGTGGGTTAAAATTGGCTCCGGCACTTTAAGGATAGCGGCTGATAAATGGCTTGCACGAGGCTGCTTGCTGGATACACGCCTCCGCTGCGCATAGATATAAGAACCATGCGGCCCATCTTCCCTGATTAGAAGGCATTCAATCCACTATCCGTTGTTGGTCTGGTCCCATATTGAGGACCGCTTTAAGTCTATTCAATGCATGTTTAAATTCACTCACAGTATTATCCACCATCACTTCTACTGTGGAACCATTCCATTTATCTACTACTCTCTCAGTAAAGTAGACCTTACATTACTGTTAAACCTGTGAACTTCTAGTTTTAAATTATGACGTCATGTTCTAACACTGCTCCTCCTTTCAGACCTTTAAGTATTGAAATGTTTCTATCACATCTCCTCTCTCTCTTCTTCCAAGTTATACATATTAAGTTCCTTTAACCTTTCCTGATAATTTCTATCTTACCACTTAGCATTCCTCTGAACTCTCTCCAATGTGTCGATATTCTGTAGATGGGGGTCTCCAGAATTGTCTCCAATACTCTACATGAGGTCCGACCAGAGATCTGTAAAGCGTCAGAATCACCTCCATCTCCAACGCCTCTCGCTATACAACCCGGCACCCTGCTTACTCCCAACGGTTTATCGCATTATCTGTTTACCGTTAAGTCATCAGAAATAGAAATAATACTCTCAGACCTCCTTCTCTCGTCTGTTGTCACAGAAAAGTGCCTATAATGCTATAACTGCTGGTCAAGTTGCTCAAAGTCAAACAAGTGATACAATCTAAACTCAATGTCGAATTGTTTTTGGTCTAAGCCTATAACTAATGAACAAAATATGAAGACATCTGGGGGGAAACACCAGGAGGTGACATCTTTATCCCTGCAGACTGAACCCTAACACGACAATACAATCATTGTGTGAACTATTTTGCAGTTTTTCATTAATACATTTAAAATTGCAATATTTTGGGTATAAATCCATTCATCAGGTACTTACTGCTTTTGCAAGTTCAGCTAAGGCATGTTTCTAGCCATTAGACTATTACAACTGATATATACATGTGTGCCGAAAGTAAGGGATTAGAAACAAAATTCAATGTTTCTGCCAATTGTTCCATACCTTGCAAACTACTCCAGGTCTGTCGTGTACGGCGTATAACAGAATATAACACACTACATTGAAATTGCCTAATGTACAAACCCCCATCGTATATCTACTCCTGATATTAGGGAGACAGAAAAAGAAGAAATAGCATATCGGCTGGGCTGGCATCGCAACGCAAACCGGCAGCTTGAGCGATTCTTGAGGTACGTGTGGAAGGAGCAAAAACATACGCATTGCAAAACATATGAATCTTTTTTGTTCTTTTTCCACCATTGTGCTAAACGAGTTAATGTAGAAG
>VKOC01025014.1:0-25915 GCA_009364415.1 Spea multiplicata
TGTGAAGTGTTTCCCCTGTTATTGTGTGAGTTAGCCCTTGTCTTAAGACCCCCCTGTAGGTATGACTAGGTGTCACTGCTGCATACCTAATTATCAATTACATAACAGGTAGCTGTTAATCCTGTGAGCTCCTGTTATCCCTGTGTCCTGGCCATTGTCTGTCTCAAGCCAATTATATGTCTATTGTCATTCCACGTCTACGTCCCCAGTTAATGTAATTATTTATGTCTCGTGACATCCTGTCCTTCCCCCGGATATTGTGTTGCAGGATTTGATCTAATTACTTCCTTCCTGCCATGGTAATTAGATCATGTGATATTTGTATTGCCCCTTTTCTACTTCTGTGTATATATACCTCTGTATTTGGCTTTAATAAATGAGTCCTGCTTTCACCTCAACATGAGTGTTGCCTGATGTTTGGGGTGGGTTATAGCCACGCTGTGTAGCTAAGCTTCGGATAGCCACAGTGCCAATGCGGCTTCGGTGCAGCGACGTCCCTCCTTCTATCTACAACGCTGGTTCTGCCCGGCGCTGAAGGGGTTACTTGTTGGTGTCCCGACAGGAGGAAGCAACGTTAGGCGGGAGTACCCAGTCGGGGTAAGGTCGGTCCCGTCACATTGGTGGCAAGCGGTGGGATTTTTCCTTCCAAACGGGACATCCAAACCACCACCGGGATTGGTCACCCTTCGGGCAGAGAAGGAGCAATGCCAGGATCCTCAGCTATGGAAGTGGAGTTCAGACGGCGTATGCAGGAGGCACGGGCCCAACCCGATGGACCTGTATCGGCTGAGGACGAGCTGCGGTGGAGGGATCATATCCGTCGGCAACTCTGGTGGGAGACTCTGCGATGGGAACAGGAATACTTGGGTAAGTGCCTCCCAACCAGCGAGGACATTTACTGGTTCCAGCTGGAGGCACGAATGCCGTTGCTGGGAAAGCAGCCCAGGGAGGAATGGGTGTCCGAGTTAGATGGGCTGGTCCAAACCGAGATGATGTGGGATGACGGATACAGGGCGTTACGATGGTATGCAGCCGAGGCGGGTTGGTGCCTGGAAGGTACAGAGCCCACGGAGGGCTATGACTTTGGCGGCCTGGGATTGTTATGGGATAGTCTTCAGGAGGACCTGGACTTCGGCAGTACAGTGGAGTGGCGGTTTATGGACATCCGAGATTTCAGGGAATTGGACCTCCCAGGTGCACTGAGAGGTGATTTTGACTTTTTAACTAGACAGGAGTGGGAACTGGAAAAAGCATATAAAAAACTATTTGACCGTGTTCAGCAGTATGCCCCAGTGTCCATGGATTTTGTTGATTGTTCATCCGAGGATGTTAACCCAGGATGGGGGGATAAGGCTGCGGTCTTCCCACCGGGGTCCTCCGAATGTTGGGTATTTCGCTCAGATCCACAACCCCCAGCTGAAGCGCTGACAACAGGGTGGGGAGCCCCTGGCCTTTGCCCCATATCTGGAACAACAACAGGAATCCAGGGAGATGCGGTAGCCAGCCCATATCCCCAGCGGCAGCAGGAGCACGAGGGAGTGGAGGGTACTGTCCCTCCTCCCCAGCGGCTGTTGGATAACCTGGGAGACAGCGCAGTCGGCTCATCTCCCCAGCGGCTGTTGGATAACCTGGGAGACAGCGCAGTCGGCTCATCTCCTCAGCGGCAGATGGAGAACCAGGGAGGGGATGCAGACGGCATCACTCCCCAGCGGGTGGGCGAGTGTCCAGGAGATGGCGCAGCCGACCAGTCTCCCCAGCGACAGCTCACAACTCTGGGAGCGGAGGAACCTGTTCTCCCTCCTCAGCGGCAGATCCTAGTTGAGGGTGTCGTCCCTCCTCTCCAGCAGCTGACGGATGACCTGGGAGACAGCGCAGTCGGCTCATCTCCCCAGCGGCAGATGGAGAACCAGGGAGGGGATGCAGGCGGCATCACTCCCCAGCGGGTGGGTGAGTGTCCAGGAGATGGCGCAGCCGGCCAGTCTCCCCAGCGGCAGCTCATAACTCTGGGAGCGGAAGAACCTGGTCTCCTTCCCCAGCAGCAGATCCCAGTGGAGGGAGCTGGGAGTGTCGTCCCTCCTCCCCAGCGGCTGACGGATGACCCGGGAGACGGCGCAGCCGGCCCATGTTCCCAGCGGCAGAAGGAGCATCAAGGAAGGGGTGGAGGTGGCATCCCTCCCCAGCGGCCAAGTGAGCGCACAGGAGATGGCGCAGCTGGCCAGTCTCCCCAGCAGCAGCTCACAGATTCGCAAGTGGAGGAACCTGTCCTCTCTTCCCAGCCGCAGATCCCAGTTCAGGGAGCCGAGGGTGTCGTCCCTCCTCCCCAGCGGCAGACAGATGACCTGGGAGATGGCGCTGCCAACCCATCACCACAGCGGCAACAGGAGCACCAGGGAGAAGATGCAGGCATCATCACTCCCCAGCGACTGGGAAGATTCCAGAGAGAAGGTGCTGTAGGCACTTCTCTACACCGGCAGTTATATTTTTCTGGAGAGGTTGGGCGGGGGAGTACTGCTCTTGGAGGGGCAGATTATTTGGGGCACCAGTTTCAGGAGGGCATTGATGGGCTAAGTGAACTAACTGACTACGGAGTCAACCCGTTTGGGGTTTACTCCTGTGTCAGTCCTATTTGTAAGGGGGAGATGTGTGACAGAACCCTCCATCACTGGGGCCCCTGGAGAGGCCTGAGAGCCAGCCTCCTCCCTATCGACTATGGGCCCAGGCCTTGTAGAGACTTCTGTGTGTGGATACAGGGGTTCAGTCTGCTGATGTACCCCATGTTTTAGCACTCAGAGTCTCAGAACTGTAACGTCTGCTGGACATCCTGTGGTAGGAAGAAGGCTGATTGTCTTAGCATTGTTAATTGTATAGGTGTGAAGTGTTTCCCCTGTTATTGTGTGAGTTAGCCCTTGTCTTAAGACCCCCTGTAGGTATGACTAGGTGTCACTGCTGCATACCTAATTATCAATTACATAACAGGTAGCTGTTAATCCCGTGAGCTCCTGTTATCCCTGTGTCCTGGCCATTGTCTGTCTCAAGCCAATTATATGTCTATCGTCATTCCACGTCTACGTCCCCAGTTAATGTAATTATTTATGTCTCGTGACATCCTGTCCTTCCCCCGGATATTGTGTTGCAGGATTTGATCTAATTACTTCCTTCCTGCCATGGTAATTAGATCATGTGATATTTGTATTGCCCCTTTTCTACTTCTGTGTATATATACCTCTGTATTTGGCTTTAATAAATGAGTCCTGCTTTCACCTCAACATGAGTGTTGCCTGATGTTTGGGGTGGGTTATAGCCACGCTGTGTAGCTAAGCTTCGGATAGCCACAGTGCCAATGCGGCTTCGGTGCAGCGACGTCCCTCCTTCTATCTACAACGCTGGTTCTGCCCGGCGCTGAAGGGGTTACTGGTTGGTGTCCCGGCAGGAGGAAGCAACGTTAGGCGGGAGTACCCAGTCGGGGTAAGGTCGGTCCCGTCACACTGAGATTTTAGAAAGGTGGATTATTTTTCTTTAAAATGGAAACATGCTTAGGCTTTTGATCAACAGGGTATCTTTAGTGTCCAGGAGAAATGTAGTTATGTTCTACTAAAGGCATCAGAACATTGCATTAAACATGTCAATAAGACTAAGGATAGGAAAATGAACTCTGTGGTACAGAGGAAAATGGTGCACTTTCTGAATGAGAAGAATGTAGCATTTAGGAGCTATAAGCAGAACAAGGAAGATAAACACAAAGCTAGGATTAAAGAGACAACATGAATTATTAGATGCGCCAAAAGACACACAGAGGAGAAATTGCTTCATTAACAAAAAAGTGTAAAGGAAAAATAAAATTGTGTGATAGATCCTGACTAAAGTCCATCCAAGCAAATGTAAGTATGTCTTTTTTTTGCATACAATAGAAATTTCTACGACTGGGTAGATTTTGTTGGTAGGATAAGCAAAATGGTTAATGATTAGAAGAATAGTCAAAAGACACTGTAAGAGAGTAAGAAGCTCTGACAGTTTTTGTATACACATAAATATATGCTACAATTGATAGCTTTCTCTTTGTCAACAAAAGGTCATGAGGACCCTTATTTCATTTCTTTAAATTATTTTTTTCTTTACATTATTTATTTATATTTCTATTAATGTAGCACAGGGGGGTATTTTGTGAGGTTCAGGAGAGGACATGCAAGTTCACATTAAACTCACATGCTGTTTCAAGCTCTCATCTATCATTCACAACAGTTAAAGTTTTAATATATACAAATGTATAGATGCCATTTTAGAATTTCAATTAACTATACTTTCATAACAGTGGCTGCATTTACCACAAATTGTATGGCACAATCTTTGTATTTTTTTTTTAAAATTACAGTGCAATTATGTTTGTGTGCTGTTAGAATTGAATGTACCTTAGCCAAATGTTTCCCCTTCAGTTTTGACGTTATCATTTATTAATACCAAAGAAATAGAAATATGGCTCATTAAAACAAGTATCAATTTGTACATGCTTTTCAGTGAGTCATCACAGTGTTTGTATCATTCTAGAGCTATTGTTGCTATGGAAACATGGTGCAGCTTCAGATGCATTTCACTGAATATCAGGCATTATGTTCCCAGAAACTGTTTACTCTGGGGGAAACCCATATAAAAGGTGCAACACAATAATTAAGACATTCTTTAAAATATTGAAACCTACCAAAATAATGTTTGTGGGAAATATAAATCCAACAATTTTGTGATAAAATGCTTCTTTAAAAACCAGGTGATAACTGATCTAATGTTGACAATGTTCACAATGAATCAAGGATTAGCAGAATTATTGAAGTTTAAATCTAAATGATAAAACACAGGTAATTATGTGAAATATATATTTACAATTGTATACAATATATAAATAAGCACAATGTTAATTTTGACAACATTTATCCCTTTATCTATACATTACTAAACAATAAATGGTGTCTGAATTTTCATTTTGTTTGATGTAATAAAATGAGTAATGCATCAGTAATGAATCAATAATGAGTGCTTCCTCTTTTATATTTAATTCTCTTTTGTAATCCTTTTGTTTTGTTTCAGATTATATAATAAATAATGTATACTGTACATAAGTATAAATAACACCCCAGCACTATTGCATCTTTCCAAATATCTAGATGTGGTTCCTAGTTGGTCCACAAAAAACAAGACATAAAAAACTATTAAAGATCATACTGCATCATTATCAAAATTTTAATATATAGCTAACAGTCTTCATCTAAATATGACTAATCAGATTTATGTCTTATTATAGATCACCAATATTTTCAGAATTCTTATAGTCTCAGTAAGAGCTTCCTGAGTCCCAAGATAACCTTCTTTAGTGTAACTCATAGCGACTGAAAACCTATCTTTATTTTTAGAGTTGTGTAAATGTTAAGAGACATTAAATGTTTTTTTTTTTGCATCACTCATTATTTTAAATCTAGGATAGATCCTAATCTATCAGAATTTGTTTAATGTACATTCTATAGCCTAAAAGTGTTCAACATGTACAGTATATAGCTACTTATCATGTAAACTCCCTTTACCTTCCATTTAACTTTTTTACAAGCTACTCACAATGCACACCCAATATGCCAACATTTTGCTGGTTGCTCTTGAAGTGGTGAGATTGGAGTTATTGTTAGTACCCATGTTTTATGATAAAGCAGAGGTTCCTTGGTGGAAAGTAAACTTTTTTTAATGAACGCTGTTTTTATCTTTTCCTTTGCTAATGGTGCAAATATAATAATTTCGTATTACATTTTTTACAATGTTTTTAGATACTGATACAGATGCATGTATAAATATATCTCTAATTACACAGAAGAAGGCAAAAGAATTGCTTTCTTTAGTATATGGAGAAAAACATCCATCAGGACTTCATGGAGTGAAATCTATCAATAATCGGCAATCCATAAATTCCTATGGTTATAATGTAATAATCTTCCTTAACAAAAAGAATTCTAGTCACAAACTCCATGTTGTATTTCTTTGCTGTGAAAAAAATCTTTCACAGTAAAGGTGGAACCATGACATGAAACTGGTATTCCAGAAGGCTAATACATTTTGGGTGGAAAGATTCCCGGTCTTCATATTTTGCTTTTATTCAATCAGGAGCTTTCAGATAGATATTAAACTGGAATACTTCTACAGTTTTCTTATTTTTGGCATATCTCTGTAAAATATATTTAATTGCAATTATTGAAAGATATTTTTAAATTCCCGGTAACCACTTAAAATTTTATAGTGTTCTTGTACTTTTTTTTTTTTAAAAGAAAATGTGTGGCTCAATTGGCATAGACTTTAAATAATTGGCAGTTTTAAAAGAATGGTAGACTTGCAACCCCTTTTTGGCAGAAGCAGTCTGAATATAGCTTCATTTTTGTAATAAATGCAATTATATGCATTTGTATGGAATGTTTGCTTTATTAAGGTAGCTCAATCTGCTGTTAGTATCAATCTTTAATGACTTAGCACACAATGGTATAAAACATTTATCTGTTTCCAGATCAATTAACCCCTTCGCGACCTTTGCCGGTTCAGGACCGTCATGACATAAAGGTCACTAAATGACCTTTGACGGTCCTAAACCGTCAAAAAATTAAATAAGCTTAGAAAGTGATCAACGAACATGTAATTGTATATACACGTCTCATAGCTGATAGCATACACCATAAATAAGCATAGAAAATGAGCCAAAGGAAAAGTCTTCCAACTGAAAAGCCAGTAGGGCTGGTGTAGTGAAGTACTCTCAGAGGGATGATGGTGTGGGTATTTTCTTGGTGCCTAGAGTGCTCTGCTAAGTCGGAGGTCTCCTGAATCTGCCCATGTTTAAAGTAAGGTTTAAGCTCTGGTTTAAACTTGGCAGGACTTTGCTGCCATCCCTCTGAAAACATGCTATAGGGGATCTGCACAGACCTTTGTAGAAATGGGTCAAATTTAAGGAAAAAATCTGCTCTCTCCAATTGGCCTATTAAAAACCAATAGGGCAATGAACCCTTGATAAACTAATCCAGGTGCTGCAGACCACATAACTTATGCTTAAACTTGGTCGTCCTAGGCAAGAATAACCAACAGACCAAGGCCCCTGGGATTCCTGACCTAAGGTATGGACATTGATGTCGATGTATGGATACTATGCCTATGTCTTAGCTCCTGGAGTGAAACCCAATTATTTTAAAACCTAATCTTACTTTAAAATAACATTTTATACATGTACTACAACCAGTCCCCACCACAATTTTTAATTCTTAAAAATGGATAATTTTGATAAGTTAATTGTGCTTACAATATATACTAAATAATATATACATATAAACATTATATGAATAAAGTAGGTGTATCTATTTGCAAGTGGATACAAAGCCAAAATGAAAATGTTCTGATACGCTAATGTTAGATGCTTGCTTCGTGTAGCTACCAAGTGATAGATCCTTACTTGTTTTGAAAGGGTACACAGCTGGAAACAAGATCAAATCTTTTTGTTAGTGATCAAACAAAATCAGAAGCATGTTGAAATCCTTGTACAGAAGTTAAACAGAAATATGTGAAAGCACTTGACATATAAATTGAAGCCACAGTGCGCTAAACACAACCCTCCTTGTATTTGTCTTGTGTTTGTTTCACTCTACTCGACTTTTCGTATGTATAATCTGCTTATAAATATTTAATGTCCCCAAGGTCATTTGATCACACCAGTACCATTATTTACAATTTGTAAGATGACTCTGCTCTTTCCTACAACACCATCTGTTGACAAATTAAATCTTATTGTACTTATTCCACAATTATTCAAGTCTACAGAGAGTGAAACACTATCTGGTTCATTTAGGATTAATTTTTTCAGTAACTGTGATAAGTACTAGTCATACATTACAATTTGTTTTGGAAATCGATATACTTGTCCACCTATATGGAAGGGTGGGTGGAAAGATTGGTAGACATAAATAGATTGATGGATTGATAAATAACATCACTCTTGCGTAACATGGATTTTGCTTGCATATTTCTTTATATAAGGTTTTGTATATTTGGTCAATATAGAAAAAGCCATACATTTAAGTCATGTAAGCATTCAAGACCTTAAAAGTATCATTTTCACAAGGACTTTATTATATGCTGGTTTAGTAAAAGACGTCAACTTGGTATCAATTTGTTTTATTTATATTGTTTTGTAAAAACTATACTGCATTTCCGAGTCTTTTTTTTACAACACTCCTTCCCTGTTTTTCCCTTACTTTTCACTCACTATACGAATACACAACAACTAAATTTAAATTGCTATGATCCATAACATTTAACCTGCAATACTGCTTTGATTCTTAGAAACGCATCCTCGAAACTGTATTAGGCCATTAGTGCATTGTGCAATACATATGTTTCCTAAATAGATAGGCAGCTATCTCTCTTGGTTTAGTCTAATAAATCTGTTCATATAGACATAGACTCTAAGCTTGCACATAGCGGCTTTTAGAATTCACATATACTTAACATATTAAAAAGGTTTATCTTCATATTTGCTATCTACTTTATTCCAGTGGTCAGCTCAAATGACAGTTCAAGCAATTTCGTTTTCAACATGATCGTATTGAATCCTTGGCTAACAAAGGAGCAAGTTATACAAAGTAATCCAGACATAGGGTATTGATCATTGTGGCTATTAAATCTAGAACTAAGACAACAATATATCTTTTTCTATTAAAGTCAATATACGTGTTCAGGCAACAGTCTACATTTGTCTCAGTAAACTACAAACAGTAAATGGATTTATATGAACAAGTTGTTCTTTG
The DNA here is from genome assembly GCA_009364415.1 of Spea multiplicata. NCBI lineage: Eukaryota > Metazoa > Chordata > Amphibia > Anura > Pelobatidae > Spea > Spea multiplicata. Next base: position 8,811 of record VKOC01025014.1, read on the forward strand.
AAGTTCAAAGATTTAACAATGTATTGCAACAAAACCATAAGGGATTCATTTGCTTGTGTTGTGGATTGTGTTGTAGTCTGTGTACAAAAATAACAAAATCAAACAAAATCATACCGCTAAACCAGATTAATTATTTTTCTTCTAATTTAGATGATAAAATTCTAAACTTTAAAAAAATAATTTTAGTGTCTCATTAATTCAGTATTTGCTCATTAAGTTGTATTATTCTACTATTTTTGACACTGGAAGTTCATATCATTAATATACAGTATATAGATATATAGATGTACAATATAAAATGTACCACATATTATAAAACATCTCAAGATCTCTTGACAATACTCAAAAAGACAACACTGAGCCTAATGTTCATAATATGCATACGCATGGTTATGTATTGCTTTGCAGGTGTTATTTTTATTGCCCCAAACCATTAAGCTTAGGCCCAACACAATAAATATACAAAGCTGGCAGACATAAAGATGTATATTTATTGGTTTATTTTTCAAGTCGTGACTAAGAATTTGCTCTATTTTGCGTGGTGTGAGTATTTACATTTATGATATATGAATAACAAATAGTAATGTATTATTGATTTATTGTCTCTTGGTGAAGCTGCTCTATTATTCAAGCATATTCACCAAGACTCAAAATATTGTTTCAGCTATGTGACCTTTTATTCTTTATGTTATGTCTTCATTAAAAACTTAAGCGGAAACGTCATCACATTATTATATGATTATATATACCGATCAGCCATAACTTTATGACCACTGACAGGTGACGTGAATAACACTGATAATCTTTTCGTGGCACCTGCAGTGAGTGGGATAAATTAGGCAGCAAGTGAAAATTTTGTCCTCAAAGTTGATTTGTTAGAAGGAGGAACAATGGACAAGTGTAAGGATCTGAGTGACTTTGACAAGGACCAAATTATGATGGCTAGAGCATCTCCAAAACGGCAGCTCTTGTGGGGTGTACCAGGTCTTCAGTGGTTAGTCCCTATCCAACATGCTCCCTTGATTTGCAACAATAAAGGCATTTAGTAATAACACAGGAATATTCAGTCATGTATTCCCTTTATAGCTTAAGTAAATCAGATAATATTCATATATGTTGTATTCTGTCCATTGTAATTCCTCAAAGCTCCAAAATGACAATAGCTTTACCACGTACATTTGCAGATGGAACAAAAGAAGACGATCTGGCAAAAGATGAAATATGAGTAAAGCAAAACTGTGTACACATTTTGTAAATCAGCAGAAAGCTGTAGTTCTAACGACCCTGTCCCATCTGGCATCATTTCTGTTAATAGAGTCGCACAGAAGGTACCTAACAGAACAAAAACCTTGACCATTTTCCAGACATATCTCTCAAAGCCCATTCTTCATTCAAAGGCTTTTTATTCAGTCAGCAAAAAAAAAAAAAAAAAAAATAAAACAGTTGAGCTTATTTTAATAAATTTGTAAACCATATAATATATTACTTCAAAAACCAGTATGGAATGGTAGCAAAAATAATATAGAATTATCATATCTTTTAATCTTACTTTTCTGTAGAGCAGGTTAATGTTTGCCATTATTGCACTTCTGATGTCCCCTCTTATTACGAAACAGTCAACCACAAAATGCTTAGCACTAGACTTCACGGGTCCTTTCACTCACACTTTCAATCATTCACGTTCACTCACTATCTCATGCTCACTAAATGTTTCCCTACCTTCTCTGCCGACCACTTCTGCTTCCACTTTCGCATCTTCTTGTTCTTCAACTTCTCTTTTCTCTCTTCTCTCTTTTGTCTTTTATCTTCTCTCTTCGTCCATATCTCATCTCATCGTTCTTTAAATGTAGGGGACCATTTTCTTACTCATTCTGCTTCCAGTTTTCTCCTGCATGGAACCTTTGATTTTGTTAATTTTTAAATTTTCTATGATCATAACAAATTGAAGAATAGTTTAATATGTCCAAGAAATGTATTAATTGAAAAAATGTAAATGAACAGTCTAAAGTCATTCTAATGAACCCCTGTATGGAAAGATTATAAAAAAGAGTATGTTTTCAACCCCAAGTGTAAAGGAGGTAAACACGTCTCAGATCTTAATCTGTTTTTAAATGTGAAATATTTTGTTTAATGAGTCAAAACCATTTTTAAAGATAAATACTGGTCTTATTTTTTTATACTTTAACACCATTTTTATAAGGAAGTGTGGATAGCGCAAAACAGGTTAAAATACTCCCTGTGCTTTTGACATGTGTGATGATTATGAGATTTTAGAAAAGGTACTTGTTTTGTATGCACTACAAGAGAAAAAGCTAGGAGAGATAAATGATCAAAAGAAATAGACACGCTGTATAAAACAGATGTTTCCAACCTGTCTAGTCACTAATTTTACTTTTTAAAGATGTATTTATTTCACAGAAAGATCTTATCTAGAGCTGTCTCCATGAGCGCCTACCATGTTATGTTTTTAAATACCGATGAGGACTTCTACCAAACGCAACTGTTTTTTAAAGAGTCACTCGGGAGATCATGAAACATCATCATATTTAAGAAAGAGTTTTTAACTGCTTTTAACAGCATTTCTTTGACCTTTGACAGAAAAAAATAGTAAAAATGTATCTAACCAATGGGGTATTAATATGAAAAATACAATATATATATCTATATATATATATATATATATTTTGTGTGTCAAAAAGCCAAATTCTAAGTGCAGCAAAAACAAAGCATGAATGATATTTCTTTGACATATCATTAACCTTCACATGGGGGCAGTCACAGATATTTCCACCTTCTGTAATGGAAGCACATAAAACGCAGTTTTACAGCATGTGTATTTACAGCTTATAGTTTAACCAAGCCATAAACAGAACTGTTGGTTTTTTTTAAATAATTTTAGTGTTTAAATATTAAGGATGAAGCTTATGCGTTTTGCCTTCCAACATTTCATATGATAAAAGAGGGTAGTTTGGTTTTAGGAGTTATTAGCAGGGTGACCAGGAGGGGGATACGTTATGACTTTATTGAAACTTTATGACCTATTGAAAGCTATTTCTGTAAGAATTTTATAGGAATAATATAATTTCTTTACATAAATTCATTTCTTTTTTTTTTTGCTGTCAGTACAGTATTCCAAATAAATATTTTTAGCAATCCAGTATCTATCTATTTGTCTTCAATTTTCTTCAAGTATTTGGGAAATACTAGTTTATCTCTGGAAATAGGTGTAAGATGTAGAATTTCACAAGGAATTCTGGTGAGTTTCTGATTTCCATAAACGTTTATTCTTTATCTATTTATGTTTTGCTATTACTGCATCAGGTTCCGTTGATTTCCTAAATTAAATGTTGACCACTTTTTCTTTGTGTATGTGGTTTACACACAAATTAACATTATATGGAAAGGAACTAAGCATATAGCTATAGGTCCATGGTTTTCTTCTTAAATAAAATACAAACTGTATTTAATTTAGTTTATTAGCGCTTAAAAGCAAAGGATAATAATTCATATACCAAACACATTTATGTTTACAAATCAGTGTAACAGAAAACTCAGGCTAATCTGAGAAATAATACGAGATTTAATAAATGTGGCTGCATTGTGTTTAATATTAGAGATCATGTTGTTCCTGCTTGTATTCTTTTTTGAACAGTGGGAACTAGTAAGTACTAATCTTAATGGCCAGCTGACTTGTTTGTATGCTATCACACAGGCTAAATGAATACAATGGAGACCAATGATGAGTAGTACCAGGGGTTAGACAGCTAATACCAGTAATAAATAGCTGTGCAATGAAGTCTCATTAAGTTCAAGCAGTTTTATGTGTTTTTGGTATAGTCCTTATTGCTTGAAAGTGCAGGAAATTGGCTTTCAACCAAACAAACAATGACTACAAAAAACATTGAAGAAATATTAACATGTATCTCTGGGTTTTTTTCTCGTATTTGTTTGGATTCCTACACTTTTGGTAAGAGACATTTATACGCGAAGAGACCTCAGCGGTCTCGAAAGCCTATGTAGCTTTACATCTTTGTCTATGTTGGCAGATTATGTATACCATGTACACATTTTGGTGCAAAGTGACTTTTTATATTTACGTTTTAATATTTCAGTGTTATTTTGTACCTTTATTTATTTATTGTGGATTTATAGGTTGTGCATGTGTCAGAGGGACATGGTTTTCAAGATGATACAAGCATCTCTATAATAAATAAGCTGAGTCTAAGACTACAAAACGACAAGAGTAAATAATACAACAGGTAGAACTGTAGCAACATGAACAGAAAGGTAGTAGTTAATTTCACACCAAGCAACTCAGAAATGAAAGAGATAACAGGGTATGGTATCTAGAATCTATTTCACAACACACAAAAGAAGTACCAGAAGTAAAATAAAAGCCAAATGATTTTACTACATGAAAATAAACACAATAACTGTTGTGTGTCATGAAAGGAAAAAAATGTTTTTTGCTTAACAGAAAACGTGAAAAAACCATCAGTTAGTCAAAACTGCAACCAGTATATAAGTGTCAAGAAAATGTTTCAATCCTCCTAGGGGACCAGGGCTTTTATCGTGTAAAGGTGAGTAATTGTTGATATAAACAAAAGAAATATGGGGAGATAGAAGGAAAGCCAAGAAACTTGTTAGAAAATCCCATAGAAATTCAGCCATATTTATATAGTATCACAAGAAGATTTTTGGAGAAGAGGATAACATATGTAGGCAAAAAAATACAATAATCCTACATATACCATAAAATATTTAAAAAAACACTTTTCTTTCTTGACCTTTTTTTATTTTGTTCTTGGGAAATAAAATTACAGCATTCATATAATTTATAATTTTCCAATTATTGCATGCCATCATTCATCCAAGTAAAATGTTGCTGTCATTTCTTAACTGCAATAAAATATAAAAGATCGCATCCGTTCAAATCATAGATTTTCTGCAATTGAGAGGTCACCAGAGATCTTACGATTGTAGCACTCAAGGTTTCATGTTACCATGGAAACTTGAGTATTAAACTACAGCCCTGTATGCGTATCACTTCTTGTACAGAACCTTTTTTTTCTAGTAAGCATGCAGAAATAGGGTGACAAAATAAAGCAGCTTTTTTATTAAGATTCTGCAATTGTTGTTTTCAATTCAGTTTTAGCAATGCCTGCTCTAATTTAGTGAATATACAATCTTTACTATGCCATTAGTTGAAATAATATTCAAAAGCAAATATCACATCCCTTGGCAATCCACTTCCAATTTATAGACAAAATCTACACAGAACACATGTTTTCCATAGTTTGAAGCTGGCATTCTCTTTTTTATTATATCATACAAAGAAAACAAATGTAATATATTAAGTTTTGCCTTCCTGTGCTGGCTAACCTTAGGCAGAACAGGACATAGTAGGCCAGTTTGGGCATCTGCCTTGTAGGCCAGTAGCCAACAGCGCTCCATATTCCATGCCGCATAAGCCAGGTTGTATGCTGTATGCAAGTAAGTAATGTGCGACCGCACTTACACCATTTTTTGGAAATATTTGTCCTAAGACATGCTGCTGATTATTATGTACAGGACTTATACTGATTTACATAAGATATTTGAGGACTAAGCTTCTAGAATTTGCATTGATCATGTTTGTCCTTACCTGTCTCATTGGCTGGAGTGTAGGGTGACCACGTTTTCCATTTCATTTTCATGTATAGAAGATCAACACGGGTAAACTGCTTGCCCCCTACAGTATGTGTGATGTGGAATTGAGTAACTGGACACACTTTCTTTGTACTGTTCAGCAATATGTAAAAAAGAATATGTGTAGCATGGGGTTACACTGTTGGGTGATGATTTATTTTCATGGCGTAACTTGGTAGTTAATAAATTTGCCTGGAATTTAGATTTAGTTATGGACATCCAGTATTTAGTCATTAAGTTTGGGCATTTCGTTATATTGGGGTTTTATCATACTAAATTGAAGTAAAATGAGATCTTGATCAACTATTTTCATTGAAAACCTAAATGCTTATTTTCAGCTTCATAACTGTTCCAGCTTGGCTAAAATAGTTTTTTTTGCCATATTTCAGCTCTCTAACCTTTGAGGATTGTACCTCACTTGTTTTGATCAGTGCTTTTCCAAGGACTGTGTGATTACATTGTAATTCTAAGAGATAGATTTTTGAGAACTTCTGTCATAGAAACAGAGGGGGGAAAAAGTAAGATATCAGGTGGAGAAAAGAACAAATCTGTAGTTTTTTTGTAGCTAATTGTGTGATGTAAACAGAAGATTATATAAGCCTGTTATATCCTGTTTACCCATAGTACAGCATGGAATATGATGGCGCTATATAAGACAAGAAATAATAAAAATAAACTTCAATAGAGAAGCAATCTGAATCATATGTTGTTGTATGGCACCCTTTTTTACAACCATTGTGCACCTGCTTGCTTAGACTACAATTTACTCTCTTCGGTATTCTAGGTGTTGTACATGCTGTGTTAGAAAATATATAAACAGCTTTTTAAAAAAAATGAAAACAAAGCTAAAAAATAAATATATTTATTTAAATATTTCTTTTTCATTTGCTTTCATTTATGTTGATTTCATTGGGGGAAGGGTTGTTTCATAGTGCATGCCAGCAGTCTTTAACGCAACCCTAGTGTGTATTCTTAATGGGGCACTCCAGTCATCCTATGCACTTAAATGCATATGATAGAAGTGTTGCCCCTTTAAATGTTTGTGGCATGAGCATGAGTTGAATCTGAAAAATCTGCATTTGCCTCTTTCCCCAGTCCCCACTTCCTTGCTAAATGTCACGCAGGAGATGTATTTGGCCAAAGACATCTCCCTGCACATGAGATTCTTGCTTCCATTCAGCTCCAGCACTTACTCGGCTTCAAGGAGCCAATCAGTAATAACAAATGTTGCAACACCTAGATCATGTTCTTTGTTCTCTCCGTTTAGGATAAATCATGGAGTACTTTAAATTGCATTTTTCTTTAGAGAGGCTGACAGAGAAATTAGACTGTCCCTTTAAGCACAGGAGACTTTCATTGGGGAGGTAGAATAATGCTGCCCCATTACACTATGGAAAAGTAATTAGAGTGATCCCTTCTACCGATCACTCACTCCTGAGTCTTGTTACTTAGGATTGTATATCCATATTATACCTATTGTACATACTTCATATGTATCTGGCACTTTAGGGGTTAAGACACAAATGTAAATGCATGTTATTTACATTTGTGTTCTATAGCTTTATTTATTGTGTAGTTTTTGTAATGGGTTTAGTACATTTTAGCTGCACTAAATCTTTCATGCAGTGTCACAAAGATCCAACAAATTATTCAGTGGATGTAATGTATTATTACTAAGTTAATCCAGCAAAGATACTGTGCTTGGGAAATTCATACCTACTAAAACTTTAAATACTCTTCAGGGAGTGAAATCCGGTATAATATATTGTATGGCTATTTTATGCATCTAGCTGAAAAGATGTCTCATCTTTTTATTCTCATAGTTTTTGTATATTTTAGCTCTTTATTCTTTATCTTGTTCTAAGGTGAACACTTATAACACTAAGTACATTTTTGAATTATTGTCCTTTAACATTCAAAGACTTTTGAATCATTGATGTCTATTGACAAATACGACTCGACTAAGTTATGTGCCATGGCATGCTCATACTCACTAAGCAACTCTTTCATTTTATTTTTATGTTACATACCAGCTGTTTGCAAGTTCATATAAGTATGTTTTCAGAGTCACAGCCAAATGCATTTGAGTTGAAAAGCAACTTATATCTTCCAGTGTGTGTCTCTCCCAAAATTTTCTATTAAAAAAAAAATCCCACTACTTCACATAAATAGAAATGTGAACCTCCCCCATGCCATTGGGCATAGACATGCAATCAGGGGTGAGTATAGGGGTAGTGACACCTTGTTGCGGTATTTCTTCTGTAACTAACAACTAAAACACATGCATAAACTAACATGCAACGTCGCTTTAACATCTACTTAGTTTAACACCATATACTCTTGCATACAAATACACAATATCTCCCTCACACCACTTACCCCTGAAAAACTACTAAAGGAAACTCAACATTAAGTGCTTTAATAAGGCCCACCAGGACACTATTGAGCATCTGCTATCACCATATGTTGACACATAATCATGCTAATACCCATCCAAAAATGCATGTTAACATCAAATACTAACACACGCACTAACACCAAGTACTAACACACACACTCTCCCATCATCAGTGCAGCTTGCCAGCTCTCCCTCTGCATTTGCCCCTCCCTCTGCATTTGCCCCTACCTCTTACCTTGCTCAAAGCCCTGTCTTCACTGAAGCACACAGTCTTTGTGTGAGCTATGATGCTTCTGCAATTCTACTAACAAATTAATGAAGACACCCAACAGGGTCACATAACATGCATTATGTGACCCAGCTGGGTGTCTTCATTACTAAGCACCTGGTTGCCAATGCGCCTGAATCAATGGGCTCTATACCTCCCACAGTGTATTTTATTATGTTTTAACCTGCAATCCAGTAAGGTGATAGAGGCAGATTTTATACTTCCTCAAAGGTTATTCTTTTCATAAATCTCCACCAAAAAAGGGGAGGTGGGAGATTATTAGCATTACATAGCGAGCAGCTGAACAAATCCAGCAGGTGGCCACACACAAAGAGCATTTGGTTCAATAATTGGGCAGCTGCAAACATGCTGGCAAACAACATTGGTAAATGTACATGTTGTTTTGCAAGTGTTAGCATGGAAGGGCATTCCACTTTACTCGTGTCTGATCGGTTACATACGCACTTAAGTTGGCTAACCACTGAACAATTTTGTTTTCATTTGCAACAAAAATATGGCTTTTAGTTGCCACTTTACCGATTAGAGGAAGAGAGGCCACCAATACTTTATTATGCATGCATTGATCAAGCTACTTGTTCCTAAACAGGTTCTTGTATTTATACAGTATGTAAAATGACAATGTCTAATTTTACAAAATACTCTTTGATCCATTGACCCATAAGCAAAAAAGAAGCTCTATTCATAGAACCATAAAACCGTTGAAAAAGCTTCACCTTACAAAGCAGTCGCAGCATGGTAAGCAATTTTCTTGTCCAATTTGTATTTCTCTTCAATGTTAATATACAGAACGGGGAGTGCACAGGCTAAAAAGCATAAAACGCATTCACAATCAGATTCCCCAGTTGCTGCTAGAATAGTAATCACCCAAACAAACATTAAAGAAAGCAATAATTCAATGCATACCCATTGAATACCATTCAAATACATAACTACATATACCAATAAATAAAGAAACAAAGAATTTGCCGCTGCATACCCAGTGAATATCATTAAAATTAAACACCACTATTTAATGTAATTATTGAATATTCCGTCACACACAGGTGTCTTATTAATGGGGTCAAGAGAAGGCTTTGCATTGCTTGAGATTCTCTTTTGGGTTAAAATGCAGTTAAATCCAATTGATTCAGCTCCTTGGTAAGCAATATAGCCATAAAAATAGGTAGGGCTAACCAAACTGAGAGTACTTGGACATAGTGGCCGGCTAAGCAATATATGACCATAAAGTGTGACGGCATTATGCCTGAGAGACGTTTTTTGAAAGAAGCACATTTTGTCCATAAAGTGTTCCTTGCCATTCTCTCCATTGTCTTACAGCAATGCCACTATATACTTAGACAGAAGCATCTATTGAAATGATTGGGGATGCCTGACACCTTCAGAGGATGCTTGTCCCCCATAGTACTCTCAGTTAGAATGATAATTTTCCTCCTTTTTGGATGATATTTTCAAATTAGTAAAAGGCAAATAAATGGAATAATTAGAATAATTGGAATCAGTACTTGATGAGCTGCAAATAGAATCAGGCTTTCTTCTTGTTTTTTTACTTCAACTTGTTCCTCCTACTGAGAGGGTCTTGTGTGTGATCTTTAAGCACACTCATCATTATCAATGACTGGGATGAGTCATAGCTTTCTTGGTCCTAAGATCCATTCAATTGTATCAGCTTAGTATAAACATTTTGCAGAGCTTTGCCTGATTTAACCCCATCTTTGACATTATCCTCTACAGTAGTAAAGAATGGGGTCTCTGAGTTATGAAGAATTATCTTTTTCTTATTGGCAATATGAGTACTTTTCAGAATCATTGTTTCCGTCATGACGGACAGCAAATTGTAAAGTTTAAGGCATAGAGTTAGTCGCTGACATCTCCATAAAAGCTTTCAATTGAAAGTCAGAGTAAAAATATATTATTTTTTAATAATTAATAATCATTAATTGATAATTTCTGTTTAGAGATTATTCACATATTGAGAATTAAATGCTGGTGAAGAATTCATGATCTCCTGATGGAAAATTATTGTAAATATATTTAAATACCAATTGGTATTAAATCTACATCTAAATATATGGAAATTAATTCAAATACATGATATTATATAAATGAAATTAATATAATTAATATAATATTTTATGAAATTATGAAACTGATGCCAAAAAAATACATTAGCAACAGCTGCTGGTGAACAAAAAATTGTGCTAATTAAAGGTAATTTTTCCGTACACAACCAGCTCATATAAACAAAACAACACGCGTGATATAGTAACATTGCGTGAGAGAAATGCAGTGCTTAGATGGCATATACAGACTGCACCACCAAAAACAGCAGCTGAACACTAGGAAAGGCCTCCAGAAATAAGGAGAAGGTTGTTTCCATGCTGCATAACAGCAGCAGCAGTGGTGAATCAACTAGTATGAGATATATAACGGAAGCAACTGACACAGCAAAGTAATAAAATAAGTAAATGACAATACAAAGAAAAAAAAGATTGTTAAATTAAATATGAAACCAAGTGACACAATAAGTCAATCAAAAAATGATAAAGACATATAATATTAAAATGCACTAATGCAAATACGTTAGATAATACTTAGCTTTACAGGGATCCGCAAAGAGAGAGGACTTTTATACTTAGGGACATGTTGTTATGGTCTCTGATGTCCTGTTATTGGATTTGAGGGTTGTAACTCTTTATTTACATTATTAATGTTTATATCTTTACTGCTATTTGAGAGTAAAGGAATTAATGCATAATGTGAAGCTTCCTGTCTTGTTATACAATTGGTGACCATTAAACAATATTGTCATTTCAAATAATAGGATTTGATGATCAAATTACACTCCAGAAGGTCAGCTGGTATTAATTTTAAGCATACGTCATTTAAAATAATGTGTTCTTAAACTGTTTTTAAATTTTGAATTGATTAATTTAAAACACTTCCAGTTTAAACCTTATAAAAGAGAATAATGGCTTTCATTAAAAGAGTGATATTTTTGTTGAAAACAAGTAAACATGCCTTATTTCCCTTCATCTCCAAGTAATAAAATGTCCATATTTATTCAATGTACAAGTAATATTCTTGCGCTGCATCTTAAAGAAAATAATAGCATGCCAACCAATGCAGCTTGTGTCTATACAGTATCTCACAAAAGTGAGTACATAGCTCACATTTTTGTAAATATTTTTATATATTTTCATGTGACAACACTGAAGAAATGACACTCTGCTACAATGTAAAGTAGTGAGTGTACAGCCTGTATAACAGTGTCAATTTGCTGTCCCCTCAAAATAACTCAGCCAACAAAAGTGAGTACACCCCTGAGTAGAAATGTCCAAATTGGGCCCAAAGTGTCAATATTTTGTGTGGCCACTTATTTTCAAGCACTGCCATAACACTCTGGGCCATGGAGTTCACCAGAGCTTCACAGGTTGCCACTGGAGTCCTCTTCCACTCCTCCATGACGAGGAGCTGGTGGATGTTTAGAGACCTTGCGCTCCCCCACCTTCCGTTTAAGGATGCCCCACAGATGCTTATTAGGGTTTAGGTCTGGAGACATGCTTGGCCAGCCAAGCCCACATTTACCCTCACCATTTTACCTGTACACAGGTTTCCAAGGCCATATCACATTCGGTTATTATGACAACAAAAATATATAGTCTATGAGAGTCTAGCCTTAAATAACTATTTGCCCTACTTGTTGTACTGTCTAGTACAGACGTTTTGCATGCCAGCATTGAAGAGGTTAATTAAACAAACATATATATAAAATTTGGCCTTTATCATTAAAGAGGTTAATTATATACACATAGTGATAAGGTAGCCCTGAGTGCTTAGTTATGCTTTAAATGTTGGTTACAGTGCATCTTTCACATTTTATCCTGAAAACTTCCGAGTGCTTCTATACCTTGGGGTTCCAAATTATATAGATATATTTATTGAGTGGCTCGAGAGAAATCAGACACACTGAGAGGAGTGTATGTATAATAAGATCTCTGATTTTATTGCGTACAGGCACATATATTTATACCCAGCTAGAAAGGGGTTGAGGCATAGCAAACATTCCCAACATTGAGCAGTTATTATGATCATATGGGCGTATTTGGCATATCCCTAACTGAAGCATAATCAGGTTAAATCATGAGTTCTGTCTTAGATCATGGGTTCCTGTTTTACTACTCGAAACTCACAGTTTCTAATTTATTTTTAACCATTTGTAACCGGTGGTAGCTGTAAGGACCTAAGGTCAACAACATATGACTCATATGTAGAATACCAGTATTCTTCTACAATCCAGTCTTCAGACAAAAGTCAAGGCTACCTCTTTCTTACCTTAAAAGGTAACGGCACTCCATGTGAGCTATATTACATTCAGTGGTGCGGTAGGCATTGAGAACCCATTAAAATACGTGCCTTAAGAAATAGAGTGCACAGTGTCTTTTAATGCAGTATATGGAGGCTGTGCTGATCTAGCACAGCCTCCATAGCTTAAATAGGTTGGGGAGATTAAAGATCCCCCTTTGTAACTTGCCCAATGTGAAATGGGACACGCGGGAGGGCAGATCGCCCCTCCCCCCTGTTTTTTTAACGAGGAACTACTGCATCCCCCGAATCTGCCAAGTCGGCCTAGGCCAGAATACATCACTGGTTACATTGTATCTTACAGCTAGGATCCAGCAACCCCAGTTTCTGCTATCAGAGGGGAGATCATGCTATTCGAACACAGCCTTCTAAATTGAAATATAAATCAATTTTTACACACAAATGTTGTTTTTGCAATACTAATTGAATACCCAAAAACTCTTAGGCCTGGCTACCTCTTTATAAATATACATAATTGTGACTATGGACTACAAGTTATCGTCTACAAACCTCTGTAGGAAAAGAATTGAAACAATGAAGATGTGCTTTTAAACTATAAAATATATCAGCATTCTGAAAGAAATATTTGTTGCACTGCAGCTACTTCAGAACTCAACAACAAATCTATATTTTCAAGGCCAAGTTGTAAAATAGATAAAAAAAAGACATTGAATAAGAAGACTTACATTTTCCGGTTCAGGAAAAATACATTTCTCGTAAAAGAAAATGTATAGCGTAAAAGTAATTAGTTTTACTGAAAGAATTTTGAAATACATTGGAAGACATCAAATGCAAAGTAAAACTATTAGAAAATACACCGATCAGCCATGACATTATGAGCACTGACAGGTGAAGTGAATAACTCTGATAATCTTGTTATCATGGCACCTGTCGGTGGGATATACTAGGCAGAAAATTAACATTTTGTCCTCAAAGTTCAAGTGTTAGAAGTAGGAAAACGGGCAAGCCTAAGGATCGCAGCGACTTTGAGAAGGGCCATATCGTGATGGCTGGGTGCCAGATTCCAAAGAACACCTTCAGAGGTCTGGTGGAGTCCGTGCCTCGACGGGCAAAAGGGGGACCTACACAATGTTAGGCAGGTGGTCATAAAGTTGTAGCTGATCTGCTATAAAACTATAGCAGAAAAAAATTGCTACATTGATGGGGTTTTCTTAAATTATTTTTAAATATTGGGCAAACTGCAAAGTTAGTGTTGCATTTTACCATAAGTTCCTCGATTCCCTGTATAAATGGATTTTTGATAAATTTTATCTATGAACAAAATAAAAGATGGAGGGGAATATAATTAATCAACTGTATAGAAAGTGTAAAAAGATAAATAATGCTATTCAGCCATTTTATTGGGGTTTTTTTTGCATAGTGATTAGACTGAGAGTTTCTTACATTGTGAAATCATGACATTGCGATCATTGACATTTATTTTTAGGGTTACTTAAGGTCCTGCTTCTTACGATACCTCCAAGGTGTACCTCTTTATTTTCTTGACTCCAAAAAGTAATCGGATTTTTCTTTGGATCTTGTGTTGTATATGCATTCAATTGATTGGTGCATTGGGACCTGTAAGCAATTGCTGACTTATTTGACTATATTGGTTTTGGTATGTATATTTATGGAATAATAAAGTATTTTTGTATATTTTTTATGGTTGTGTAGCTCATTTTTTCTTATTTGATAGGTGTTGTCCTAGACTTGAGGAAGAGTCACTTTTCTAATGTTAGATACCTTATTGTACTAAAAAAGAGGCTGTGAAGGTCGAATCAGACAAGAGTGGACAGATATTCTTTTACCTGTTCACTTTAGCAGCTGGAGAACTCCAATATGATATTTTTTCATGGCCCTCTTCAGTATACACTGGTGCCAATGAGAGCCAATTAGTCATTGGCAAGTACAGCGGACCTCTCTACTTAGAGTGCTGTTTATGCCTAAATTCGCTTCTGATAGATGTGCAAGATAATAGATGACATGGTATCAGTCCTGGGCATGGGAAAGATTAAGGAAAATTTAAATAAATTAGATAAAAATATTTACAGCATGATAATAATTACGATATCCTAATGTGGCAATGAAAAAGCAAGAAACGCTGTTTTCGTTTTTTAAATGAAATAATTAAGTATCAATGTAGTAAGGTTTTTCTTTATGTTTTCAGTGTTATATGGATCATAGCGTTCTGCAGTATGATCAAATTATAAAACACCAGCGTACACTAGCTAAAAAATCCAGATATATCCATTTCATCAATACTATTAAAAAATATAAAACACAAACTGTACCACTGTATTAGGTTTTATTTATCTTAAAAGTTTTACCAATATTCATTAAAAGCTAAAGTACACAACATGAATCAGGACATTGCATGGCCCTTATCAGTTTTATTGCACCTGATAAAATATCAACCTTGCTGGGAAGTAATGGTTCACAATCACTTGAATCTCTAATGGACAATATATGAAATACCTTTGCTTTATCAGTATACAACTCTCTTCATGGGTACATTCCATGTTATGGAAATTCACCATATTATATATAGCACCTTTCACATTCTGTTTGCTAGATTAATATTTTATGAAGATTTCATATGCAGTTTTATGTATAAAATCTAGAGCTCTCTTGGGTATTTTTCTACTTCCCCGTAATGTTTCTGTAGAAATACTTGATTAATGGAGCCTTTCACACTAATTCTACAGCTAAAACAGTTGGACTTTGTGTTATAAAAACGTTATCTTTTATTTGTTTAATAAATTATATTGCAACACTTTCATAGATAGCAAATTTCAAACCATGCAGAAAACCCGGAGATTATTGTCAAACTGACGTGTAGTTATGATGGGGCTTGTTGTCTCTTATGAGACTCAGGTGTACATATCTGGGAAAAGACAAATATATGGCACAGTAATGTATGACCAAGCTATAAAAACGACAATTTATTCATATTCACTCACTGAGACCAGCTCAAGAACAGCAGAGCAAATAAACAATGCAGGTTACTGGCACTGCCTCTCTGTGTATAAGAAACAACAACAGCCACAGGCTCCCATTGATGGTACACAGGGAAGCATATAATAGCCTTCTGGAGGAAATAACCTGTGGATGTAGAGAAATGAGAGCCTGAGCTTCAATCAAATAAAAGGACTGACAAAGCTGAATCTAAATGGGACCAAGGACTGACAAAGGTTTGTATCTCTAGAGTATGAAAAACAGGCAGACTAGATGACCCAAATGGTTCTTATCCACCATCAGTTCTCTATGTATTTTTCATTTTCACAGTGTCAATAAATGTTACATTTAAACAGCTTTTAAATTTCATATAAATCTATCATAAATAAATGTTGGCATAGCCTTAGGAAACCACTGAAACTTCAAACACCTTCATTAAAAAATCATAGATAAGGGGATTGATACTAGTAATCTGGATGTAGGCACTTTCTATATTCTGGTTGGATCTCTTGACCTTGTTTGTTGAAGAAAAACAACTTCAACTTAAAATAATTCATTCTTCTAGCTCTTAAATGGCAACAAATATGTTGTCATATGGAAATATTGTCCTTTGCTGAAGGATACTTACATAAAACACTACTAAAGATTTGCCAATAACATATTTCTATGTTGTCACTGTTAGAGTGAGGACAATATTGATGCCATGATCAATGACAAGCACCGAACCAAACACTGAACCATTGTGCTCAGTTGAGAAAGGTCATTAAAATAAATATATCTCCCCATAAATCAGAAAAGACAAACTTGAACCTTATGTACATGAACATTTTTTTTTAGTTTCTAGCTTTTATCACTGTGCCAGTAATTGAGGCAACAAAAACCACTTGTATCATGTCCATGCTGGAAATGCGTTCAGCTGAACACAGGGGCGTAACTAGAAACCTCAGGGCCCCGGTGCGAGAATCTGTTAAGGGCCCCCCATATCCCCAACCCATCTACCCACTTCTCACTATCTACCCTCTCCCTACCCCCTTCTCACTATCTACCCCTCCCTGAACCCCCTTCTCATGATTTCACCCTCCTCCGCTGCCCTTACCTCCATTCCACGATCTACCCTCTCCCTCCCTACTCCCCCCTTCTCACGAGCACCCTCTCCTTTCCCTTCCCAACCCCCCCTTCTCACGATCTACCCTCTCCCTCCCCCCCTTTGTAGGTCACTTACCGTGCAGTACCGTGATGGGGGCGCGAGGCCTCTGTCTCGCTGCGCACGGCTTCACTGCTGAGCGCCGGCATATCACGTCATTGCAGTCGGGGCAGCGCTGAGACAGGCTGAGACAGGCTGAGGCAGGCGGCGCCGGGGAGCAGAGGAGCCCAGCAACTACTCGGCACCCCTTGTGCCCACCTGACTGGCAG